>JACCIX010001369.1:0-100407 GCA_025506515.1 Flaveria trinervia
AGATAATCATAGAAGTCTTGTTGCAATAGCAGAATTCTTGGAAGAGCATGAGAAAGTTGATGCTCAACTGAAGAAACCAGCTGTCTTTATTGATCTTGAAGAAGGAGAGATTGAAGGAGGATATGAGGCTGATGAGCCTATAGATGTTGGTAGTGATAGGATCAATTGACTTAATCTGTGATGATATATGAACACAATTCAAAGAAAAACACAAACAAAGTAATCGAAAGCAAGATATCAACAAAATTCACAGTTTCATTAATATCAAGCAAAGAAATTACAAAGTAATAAGCAATGGTTCGTTCTCTCTCTCTACTAACTAACTGTCTAAGCTACTTATAATGAATCACAAGAACTAACTAATTACAAACTAGTCCCTATATACTATTACAAAAACTAAAAAGACACAAAAAGGGAACATGTCAATCTTTCTAGAGTCCTAACAATACCCCTAAGATTTACATGGTCTTCAGTCTTCAAAATCTTCACCCTTTTCTTGTTTCTATCTTCAATCTTCAACTTTATCTTTGGCTTTCATCTTTTTTCTTCAATCCTAATCACTTAAAGAAGTCTTCTAGTTCTTCCTTGATCTTCAACATAGGCTTCTTTTTGTACATTGACTGGGGTTGAGTAAGAGTGATATTCTTACTGTGAATCGAATATGGTAATCAAGTCAATGATTGAGTGGCGGAAACAAACAATCATAGAACATTCAATGCAAGAAAAATACTCATAAATGCTTTTTGTATTGATATATGAAAGTTGATAAATTACAGAAAATAATTACAACAAAAATTCTCTATCTATTACACGTCACCTCATGTACGAGGTATCTATTCTATTTATAGGCAGACAATATGCCTTTTACAAAATGACTAAACTACCCCTAACCTATTACATCAGAACTGGTCTAAGTCTTCATCCGCATCTTTGCTTGTTCATCCGCATTGACAAATGCGGATGAGTTAACTTGATTAGCATTTCTTTACTTGATTAACTGCATTTGTATGTTGGTCATCTGTATTGGTTCATGCGGATGGACAAATACTTGTGTGCATTTGTTTGGTCATTCACATTTGTCAATGCGGATGAGCAAAGTCTTGTCCGCATTTACTTTGTCTTCCGCATTAGTCGATGCGGAAGACTAAGTACTTGTCCGTATTACTTTTTGGTCTTCCGCATTTGTTGATGCGGAAGAACAAATACTTGCCCATATTTGTTCTGTGCCTTCCACATTGACAAATGCTGGAGACAATACTTTATTCTTCTAAGCAAATTCTTCATCCGCATTTCTTCTTGGATTTAAGGGATTTGAGCAAAACAATCATCAAATCACCCTCTGAGTTGATATGTATGATCCTTTCAAGGATCCAACATACATCTCTTGTTCTTTCGAAGCATTTGCAATAGCGACTTGAATTTGCTTGCAAGAATGCCTTGTTCTGGTTTAGCTTCATTTGTCTTTATCTCCATCTTGTTCATTCTTTCCAACGTGTCTTTTGATAAGCAAGTGATGCCAATGTTTGCATATAACTCAATAGGATTTGGACTTTCCTTTGAGTATACCTCAAAGACACCTTTCCTTTAAATTCTCATAAATTCAATATCATTGATATCTTTCTTCACAATATTTGCATAAGCAAGAGCTTTTCTCAATGATATTCTTTCCATAGCAGCACTTATCACATTGATTATGGAAATGAAGTATTCTTGTCTTGCTCTGCAACATCCGGAGATACTTTCTCAAACTTTTGTACAGACAAAAATGAAATATAACTTGCATGCAACACTTTGAGTTCGAAAGCACCAAAACACTAATCATGTCCTCATCCCACTGTTCGAGATTTCGAACCAATATAAGCTCAAACATCTTAGTGTTATAAAACCACCTGAGAATTGGTTTTGATTTCTGGTTACCTTCAATCACTTTCAAACCAGGTGTTGTAACTTGCTAAAAGTACTTATCATAAAATTCAATCATGAGGTGTTCATCTTCAAATTGTACTCCTTTGAAATTTTTGTTTTTTCTTTAGAGTAGCAAAGTACTCTTTATCTTCTTGATCGCATCTAGTTTGAAGAAAATTACTTGATCGATCCATACCTTTTCTCAGTAATTCTACCATCATTTTACCATATTGGAATCTGTTGGATTGATGAGAGGTAATCTATTCAACTCCTTCAAATCTTGCACAGGAAGTCTAATTATGCTTGAGTAAAAGTGATATACATCACAAATTGCATTTACTCTTTTTATCAAGAAAGCATCAAAGATCTTATCGTACTTCCATGCTATTATTTATACTTGATTTGTAAAATCTGGAGCAATCATAGCATCAACAATTCAGCAATTGATTGTCCTTTTTGTAATACATTTCTCACTAAATCACCTGTGGCTCTGGCATTATCAAAAATCTGAATTTGCTCAGAGGATGCTTTGTAAGCTTCCTTTTCAGTACGTGAAAACATTTTAATCAGCCCTTTTCTACTGTCATAAGTATCTATTTTTCTTGCCATTTGTTTGATTTCTTGAGGTTTTAGCACTCTTGTTCTTTTTGTGATCTCTAGATTTTAAGGATTATCTGTATCAAGAATAATCATATTCTTTGTTTGCTTTTTACTCTCTTGAAAGCTTCTAACAAGATTTCTTAAAGATACAGATTGAAGTCTTTTCAATTTTCTCCAAGGACAGTTCTAGCTTACAACCATGATCTTAAAGCTGGAATGCTCATATTATCAGGATCTGCATGATGCAACTCAAAGCTTGATAATTCTTCTACATTAATACTCTCTTTTGCTCTGTTCCATTCACCATGTTCTATCACAAATTCATTTGGTTCAATTGGGGCAACTGACTCTGCTGCAATACATTTCTCATATTCATCATTAATCTGAGAAACTGTCAGTCCATCCAAAAATACTCTCTTATATTTCATTCTCACAAGATAGTTGTATCTATCTTCAAAATCTTGTGGAACTTCTTCTTGATCTTGAAATTGTTCTTGTGAATTGAAATTTGATACAAACTGTGCTTCATCAATATCCTTATCATTCAAAATTTTATCATACCAATCATCATTGTACATTTCTTCAATATCTACTAAAGCCTCAATTTGTTCATGAGTGGTTTGCTCTTCAACATTTTCTTCAACTCTTTGAGCTTTTGAAACTGACTCAGATAAACTTGCATCTTGAATATCATCAATTTTTCTTTTTCCTTTATACATTTCAGGATTTTCTTCAAAATGTTCCTTTGAGAACTAATCATTGATTCAGGTGATATGGGCTTTTGAACTTCTTTTGTCTTTAGTACTTCTTCTTTCAATTTTTCATTTTCCTCCGACAATTTCTTGAATTTTTCTTCAAGAATGTCATGATCTTTTATCATGACTTCAAAGTTTTTGATCACATCTTCTTTATCTTTCGCATAAGCTAGAATCTTTTTATCTTTCTCAACATTTTCTTCTTTAAACTTTGAATTTTCATCCTTTAACAATTGAATTTCCTTTTCAAGAGATATATTAATCTCTTTCAACCTTTCATTTTCAGCCTTTAAATCTTCAATTTCTTTTCCTTTAACCACACTCTCTTCTTTCAAATTTTCTAACTCATCAACATCCACCATCTCTTCTGTTTGTACAGACACATTTTGTGTATTACTCAAAGGATTTTCTTCTACTTCGTCATTTTCCTCAGATTGAAACACATGTTCATATAACACATCATTCATGAAATCAAAATCAAAGGTTACATTTTGTGAATCTTCTTCTTGAGCAAGAGTAACAGGTTCATCTTCTTGAACATCATGAACAGAATCATGAATATCATTAGCAATAGATTCTTCAACTATGTTCTGTGTTTCATTTACATTCTCATCTTCATTCCTTTCTTCAATGGATTCTTGATGTGCTTCAGCTGCACCATCATTATCATCATCATCATTATTATCATTATCAGTATTATCATCATCTTCATCTTTTGGTGAGCTTTCAAAATTTCATCTTCATTTTCTTCATTATCATCATCAATCATATCATCAACAACATCCTCAATGAGATAATTAGGATCTATAGGTTCATCTTCAGATAAATGAAAATGTTGTTGATTTATGTCAACTTCATCATTAGATACATTCCTTATATAATCAAACACAGGAATGTTTTGAGTACCAGTGATCATTGCCAGTCTTTAATACACAAATTCTGACATGTGCTCCAATTGTAATTTATCACCTTTAACTCCTTCAACATAGAAGTCTGGATTCTCTTCATTATGAGCATTTGGAGAAATCTAGGATACATTAAGTATTTATTTCTCCTTCCTCTTTCAAGATTGAAAATGACACCATTTAATATCCATTTAGCCATATTGAATCTTCTATTTATGGCTAAGGCAATAATAGGTGATGCAATGTCTACTGGAAATGAGTCCCAACTAGCACTTCTTTTAGACATGCAGTGTTGAAAGATGTAGCACAACAGTTTCCAATGCTTATACACTCTAGCTCTAAAAAATGTTTCTTTGGAAAATAATCTAGATGACCCATTTGTAGAAAAACATCTCTACATTCATTAAAGGTATACTCAGACAAATCTTCTCCGTAATTTTCTCCAAGTTTAAGAGCTATTCTGATTGCTTGTTTCGAGACTTCAAGCATTCTATCAAATGTGATGAAAGCTGTTACAACTTTGTTTCCTTCGTCATCTGTTTCAACTTCAGCAGTTCTCTAGAATTTCTTGATCAATCTTTCATTTATCATTGGTCTTGCACACATTGCATATAGATATTTTGATCTTAAAAGAAATCTGATCATTTCTTCATAGCCAACTGCTTCTCTATTTTCTTCATCCAGAATGCAGCAACATTATGTTTTGGTTCAAACTTCAAAGTTGCCATCTGCAAAATAAAAAAATATTAGAACATTGAAAGTTGATGAATTATCAATTTTGAACATTAAATTCAATTCTTTTTGACTTATGATTTTTACTTTTTTACTTATGAATTTGATTTTGTGAAATTCTTTATTTATTTTGAATTCATGATTTAATCAGTTGATTTTAAATTATGAGATTTTCTACTTTTTATTTAAAAATATTATTTTTATTTTTGTTTTTATTTAAAAAAATTCAAGATGTCTGTTCATCTTCTTCTTCTTCCTTCGAAGAACCCGGCTGTGAATTTTCTAATCAACATCATTCTTGAGTTTAGTCCACAAACAATATATCCAATTACTCGAAATTTGATATACATCAACAATCCATAATCAATTTTATATGTTGTTAAGATTTGATTAGTTGAACTTTTGAATGTCATAGTGTTCGAACGCTCGAATAGCATTCAAACTCCTATTACAATCATCATGTTTTTAACCAAAATCTACTGATTTGAATCACAAACTTACGTTTATAACTCAAATAATCTCTATCAATCAACACAGGTTTGCTTCAAACAACGAAATCAGAAGGTTTGATGAAGACTAGAGTCGATAGTTCAAAGGATTTTGGTTTTTCAGAGAATTTTGAGTGTGAATGAGAAAACAAGTGTAAGTGTTCAATTTATCATAAGTGAAATTTTAGACCCATTAGCACTGTTTGTGCGTATGAACCCCTAAAATTCACAATATAATGAGACGCATGAACACTGTTTGGTCGTATGGACTTAGACGCATGAGAACTGTTCAATGGCATGAGCACTGTACAAACGCATAATCACCGTTTAGGCGCTTTTACACTGTTCAACCGCATTTGCACTGTTCAGCCGCATTTACACTATTCAACCGTCTGAAGTTCGTGAAACGTCCAACACTTGTAACTTTCAACACTGTGTAACACTGTGTAGACACAAGAGACATTCAAAACGTCTAACACTTGTATAAAATCAAACTCATAATCACTGTGTAGGCGTATGGGATTGATGAAACGCCCAAACACTTGGTTAAACTCTATGGACTTATTGCAACTATTTACGCACATGGGAAAATGAAAAACGCCCAAACACTTGTATGAAGACTATTTAGACGTATGAAGACTATTTAGGTGCATGAGTTGACTTTCATGAGTCTTACACTTGTGTTTTTCACACTTCTTCACATGCACACTGTTTAAACATATTAGTAATGTTTCATACTAATATTTGAACATTTTAAGCATAAATTTGAATTTTCCAAAATTTTCATTTTAGTCCCTCAAATTTGAACTTTTTACATTTTGCACACTCAAATTAATTTTCAACAATTTCAGTTTTTCACTTGATGTTTAACTTTTTGAAATTTTTCTTTCTTTTCTTTTCCTTCATTTTAGTCTCAAAACATAATCAAGTCCCTATTTCTCAACTATGAGAGAAGCATTTCCACTTGCAATTTTATATAGGTTCATATTATCATTTTCAAAAGTTTCATGATCACACTCACATATACTTTGAACATATAGCATCATCGTTTCAATTCAACTTTCTTTGATTTTGATTTTCTGAGAAAAACTCTTCCATTTATTACTCCCCCCAAACTTTTAAGTTGAAACAACTTATAAGTTTCCTAAGGTAGCATAATAAGATCACACCACTCATTGTGACATTGCCTTCACACACAGAAAATACGCATAAAATCATAATGAAAGCACAATAAAAATCTAATATCAACAATGTACAAATTAATGAAGAGGTTGATGCAACCTAAACATCTTAAGTCTTTCCTGCATGCTGCACAAGTGCATTAAAGAAGAAGCTTAGGAAGTTTCACACATGAAACAGAAAAATTACTCTAACTGTGAAATCTTCCGAAGCCAAGACCAATATCTTCCAAAGCCAAACATGAAGTATTTCGAAGCCTCAGAGACAAAGTCTTCCGAAGCTTAACTCATGAAGACAGATTTCTTCCGAAGACTTTTAGTAACATGCTTTATCTCATGTACTGTTCCATATAGCTGGACACCTTTCTGCTGCACCTCTACAAGTCACCAACTTACATGAGTTGGTGAAAAGGTCCATGCTTTTGGTAACTGTACATTGAGGTCTTGAGTTTGTAACTTTCTACTTTATGTACTTTATCCCTTTTGTAATAGATAAGGATGTGAGCTTTGGCATGTCATAGTCACAAGTCAAAAGGCAATCTGCCTTTTCACTCTACAATTGATTTTGTTTGTGTCTAGTCAATTGTATCTAGCTAGCTTTCAAAGTATAGCAGGTTGTAGGATGTAGTATAAGTATCTCATGTTCTTGTATCTTTCGAATATGCTTTTGTAAAACTTGTAATAGAACATAGAGAAGCCAATATATTGCCTTCTTGAAAACCGAATACTTGTGTTCTTTGTGTTCTGTCTCTTACTTGTGTTCTTAGTATCTCAACACTTGGTTAATCCAGTTTACTGTTTGATTAAAAGTTTAGTTAATCTCCTCTTTGTGTTGTTGTGTTATAACTAACCCGTCAACAATCCTGCATTTGGTATCAGAGCATTTCAGGCTCTTGATATAAGATATCACCATGTGAAGATCCCTCACACACACAAATACTAAATGTTTTCAAATGGCAGCCATTTCCAAAACTGATATGGAAACTGGAACCATGAACAAGTCCCCACTGGTCACTCTTGATGAGTTTGATAACTGGTGTTTAAGAATGGAAGGTTTCATCAGGTCTCTTGATTCAATAATGTGGGAGTCTATTAAAAATGGACCTTTCATACCTAGCACCCCTTCTGCTGCTGGTACTGGTATGATTCCTAAAGATGTGGCTAACTACTCTGATGAAGATTGGAAGAGAGTAGACATAGACAGAAAAGCCATGACAGCCAAGCAGAGGTTTCAAGAAGGGCAAAACAGCCAAGCAGCTGTGGGAAGCACTAAAACTTATGTATGAGGGTTCTTCTGAAGCCAAGGAGAACAAGAAGGATCTCCTGAAGCAACAGTTTGAAACTTCACCTTCAAACCAGGTGAAACCATGACTCAGTAGTATTTCAGGTATGTTGAGATTATGGATACCCTAGCGGATGGAGGAGTTTCTCTTGAAAACAGAGACATTGTAAGGAAGTTCATGTCCTCACTTCCTAGGCAATGGACACACTATTATGTGGTGATCAAGAGAACTGAAAATCTCAAAACTCTTACTCTGATAGAATTATATGGGATTCTCAGTGGCTACCAGATGGAGAGGAACATGCAAGGTTCATCTGGCAACTCTAACAATCAAATGGGTTTAGCCCTACATGTGATTGAAAGGGATAGCATAGAACCCAAACATCATCTCTCATGCTACCCTGAAAATTCACCAAAGGGTCCTTTCATCACCTTCCCATAGACACCAAGGGAGAACTACACCCAAGGAAGCCCATTCATGAAAGTTGTGGCAACACTCTTTTCACTCTTGAAGACCTGGACTGTATCCATCCAGATGATCTGGAATATATGGAAATAGTCCAGCAGATGGCTCTTCTCACTCACAGAGCGAAGAAGTTCTATAAGAGGACTGAAAGGAAGTTTCCCAGCAATGCAACCAGTTGAAAGTTTGGACTGGACGAAGGCAAAGTCAAGTGTTACAACTGTAACCTTCTGGGCCACTTTGCCAGAGAGTGTAAGGCACCTAGAAAAAATGGTGTCCAAACACAATCCAGACCAAACTACACTGGCAAAGCTGTCCATAATGAGAAGTCAAAGCAGCAAGCTACTGTTGCTGTTGAAGAAGGAGGCTTTGACTGGAGCTTTCAGGTGGAAGATGCTTCTCCAAACCAAGCACTAATGGCTAATCATGATGATGCCAAGGTAATAGAACATCTCTGTACTCCTGAACGCATTGCTAAAGTTAACAGGTACAGGTCCTACAACTTGGAACTGACATCTGACCTTGAGTCCTTAAACATTTTAAAATCTGATTTTAGAAAGTCTGAAAAATGATTATAAGCTAAAGATAGAGGACTTAGAGAAAACCATTTCAGTTTTAAAACACGAACACACAGATTTTAGGACTCAGATCAAAGATCTCATAACCAAGTTAACTGAGTGCCAGGTTGAGCTTGTGATTAGCAAAGCCAGGGCAGAAAAGAGTGTTTTTGAAGAAGAGACCTTTAAGAACATGATATCCTCATCCCTGCACAACAAAGTGTGCTATTAAAATAGGCATGGACTAGGATCCAATGAGATAGCTCCTCCACACACAATCTTGTCCGTAAGATCTCCTAGGTGTGGAACTTGTGAAGATGAGCTTCCTCTCATAGATCCCATGAGTGAAGAGGATGAACAAGAGATAGTGAAGAATCCCTCTAAAAAGAGTGAAGAGGAGGATTCCAAGAAGGGCCACTATCCTTCTGAGGAGGAAGTGAAGACTATGATAACCAAGTCCATGAGAAAGAACTTGATTAGAAAAAGCAAAAGAAAGGCAAGGAAGGTTGAAGAGATCAAGACTACTTTTGACTCTAAGCAGAAACAAGTTTTTATCTCTACAGGGTTTAAAGTGGTAGGGACTAAAGACATCAACCAAAACTCTTCTGCTAAGAATTCTGGTTCTTGTTCAACTCATCTCAACAGCAAGAAGAAGACTGATCTGTGTGTACCACTGCTGCACAGCCTGGACCATCAAACTCCAAGCACAGTGCTCAGCCCAAGAGGATTGTCTCATCATCTACAAAGATGAAGGTGGAGAAGGGATGTGACCAAAGACAGTCCTATTCCAAAGAAAAGGCTCCGGTGAAAAAGAAGATGAATTGTGTCGTGTGCGAAAGTACCACTCACATTGCCAAGGATTGTCCCTTCAATCCTAAAGGTACTGTCCATATGACCAAAACAAAGGCTTCAAAGAGTTCTAAGAATATTCAAGCTTCAGAAGGAAAACTTGTTTCCTTTGGAAGCTCCATGTCTAAGAAGAAGGGAAGTGGAAAATTACCCTCGGAAGAAAATTTGGTACGAAGCACTGAAGTCTGCTGCAGTGTCTGCAGAATCTTCCGAAGGTTCAGTCATAAAAACTTCTGAAGTTCCAAAAGCTTCCGAAGTTTTGAAGGTCAAGTCCAAGACTCCAAAGGTGGTGTGGATGTCTAAGAAAGACCAAGTGACTGAGATTTCTCCATCAATAAAAGCTCAAGATCCTCTTAGTACAACCATAGGATCTATTAGTGTTGAATTACCTTCTGCAAATGAGCCCAAGACAAGCAAGGCTTGGGTTTCCAAATGTAACTAATCATTCTCTTTGTGCAGGGACAACTGAAGACAGACATAAATGTCTGGATCATAGACAGTGGCTGTTCTAGGCACATGACAGGCAATAGGTCACTACTCTAGAACTTTGAAAGGATTGATGGAGGACCAGTTGATTTTGGAGGAGATGAAGGTAGCTACATTTCTGGAAGGGGCAAGGTCACAAATGGTAAGCTGAGCATAGAAAAGGTAAAATCTGTTAAGGAGCTCGGATACAATCTTCTGAGTGTATCTCAATTTTGTGATGAGAGTCATAACATGCTCTTTACTGAGCATGAGGGAATTATTCTTAAGCCTGGTGTGGTCATTCTTCATGAGCATATCCTGCTTAGAGCCCTATGGAAAGGAAACATGTACAAGATGGATTTGCAAGAAACCTCTCCCTCTAGAGAATTTTCATGCTTTCTGTCTAAAGCCAATAGTGATGAGTCTTTCCTATGGCATAAAAGAATGTGCCATGTAAACATTAAGAACATGAATAAATTAATTAAGCATGATTTGGTAACTGGAATGCCAAAGAAAGAGTTTACAATTGATGACCATTGTGTTGCATGCCTGAAAGGGAAGCAACATAAGGTATCTCACAAGCCTAAGGACAAGAACTCCATCATTACACCCCTACACTTGTTACATATGGATCTCTTTGGCCCCACCACTGTAATGAGTTTAGGAAGGACCTTATACTGTCTAATGATCACAGATGACTTTACAAGATACACTTGGGTTTTCTTCTTTAGAAATAAGGATGAGACTCCTGAGATTCTGAAGAATTTCACCTTAAAGATTGAGAATCAGTCTGATCACAAGGTCAAGATCATAAGATGTGATCAAGGAACTGAATTTAAGAACCAAATCCTTGATACATTTTGTGATGAAAAGGGTATTACAAGACAATTTAGTGCTCCCAGGACTGCTCAGCAAAATGGTGTTGCTGAGAGGAGAAATAGGACACTGATTGAAGCTGCAAGAACCATGTTGTCTGACTTTAAACTGCCCATCACCTTCTGGGCATAGGTAGTCAACACTGCCTGCTATGTGCTGAACAGATTTTTAGTAGTCAAGACTCATGGTAAGACTCCTTATGAACTTTGGCACAAGAGTAAACCTTTCATTGGTTTTCTGAGGTCATTTGGATGTCCTTGCACCATCTTGAATACCAAAGATCATATTGCCAAGTTTGCTGAGAAATCAGATGATGGACACTTTATTGGATACTCTTCCCAAGCTAAGGCTTATAGAGTGTACAATCTTAGAAATAGAACTGTTAGGAGTTAGCCAATGTGACTTTCAATGAACACACACCCTGTGTTGCTAGTTCTGGTCCGATTGGTTGTTTGATCTTGATTTGGTTACTAACTGTTTTAACAAATCTTGTGAGAATGTTTTAGGATTTGTAACAATTTAAATACAAATGATCCTGATCCAAGATTTGAGTTAGGAAGATCCTCAAGTCATATATCTTCAGCTCCAGTTGGAACCACTTGTGAAAATAAGGTTTCTGTTCGTACAACAACGACAAACTCAACTGATACATTTGGTATGCCTTCAAATTCCAGCTCAGAGGCTCTAAAACCAGATAAGAGCACCTCAACTGTGGAAGATAACAATGGTGGTGGTGACAGTGACCAAGAATTTCTTGATGCCACTAACCACACCATTGATGAGAACATCAATGATGTCACACACTGCTTGGATCAAGTTTCACTTGAAAAGTGTGCTGATGTGGTGGGAGAAACATCCATGCCAGATCCAAATTTCTCTATTTTAGATCTTTCTCAACAACTTGTTGTGATCCCTCAGCTTAGGATCCACAAGTCTCACCCTACCACAAACATCATTAGAGATGTTGTCTCAGGGGTAAAGACAAGAGGACAAACCCATGAAGCAAATGTTTGTCTTCACTCTTGTTTTCTATCATAGATAGAGCCAAAGAAAGTTTATGAAGCTCTAAAGGATGGAAGTTGGGTTGAAGCTATGCAACAAGTGCTGCTTCAATTCAAAAGGCAGAAAGTTTGGAACCTTTATCGTCTTCTTTTTGGGATGACTACAATTTGAACCAAATGGGTGTTTAGGAACAAGAAAGATGATAGAGGCATCATCATCTAGAATAAAGCTAGACTGGTTGTTCAAGGATACACACAAGAAGAAGGGATTGACTACACTCATGTCTTTGCTCCAGTGGCAAGATTAGAAGCTATTAGGATATTCGTGGCATTTGCTGCATCTAAGAACTTCAAGCTCTTTCAACTTGATGTGAAGTGTGCCTTTTTGTATGGAGTGATAGATGAAGAGGTTTATGTCAAACAACCACCTGGTTTTGTAGATCCTGATGATCCTGATTATGTCTGCAAGCTTGACAAAGCTCTCTATGGGCTGTATCAGGCACCTAGGAAATGGTATGAGATACTATCTGAGTATCTTTGTAAACATGGATACAGGAGAGGTGCTATAGATGGAACTCTCTTCATCAAAGAACAAGGAAAAGACATATTGCTAGTTCAAGTATATGTGGATGACATCATCTTTGGTTCAACTAATCCAAAGCTGTGTAAAGACTTTGAGAAGCTGATGAAATACAGTTTGAAATGAGTGCCATAGGGGAACTCAATTTCTTTCTGGGAATTCAAGTGAAGCAAGTTGAAGATGGCATCTTCATAAGTCAGTCAAAGTATGTTCAGGACATACTCAAGAGGTTCAATATGACTGACTGTAAGATTGCTAAGACACCCAGAGCCAGAAACCACTCTCTTGTTCCTCATCTTGAGGGGGAGTGTGTAGATAGCACTTATATAGGGCTATGATTGGGCCTCTTATGTATCTTACCGCTAGCAGGCCTGATATCATGTTTGTTACATGTATTTGTGCAAGATATCAAGGCAACCCTAAGATGTCTTACCTTATCACTGTCAAGAGGATTCTAAGATACCTCAAAGGTGCATCATCACTTGCACTATGGTATCCTAAGAATTCTAACTTCAATCTGTATGCCTATACAGATAGTGTTTATGGTAGTTGCAACATGACTACAAAGTCTATATTTGGGGGATGTCAATTTCTTGGTGGAAGGGTTGCCTCATGGCAATGCAAGAAACAATCCTGTTTCTCTGCATCAACTGCTGAAGCTGAATACATTGCTGCTGCAAGCTGCTATGCTCAAGTACTTTGGATTCAAAATCAGATGTTGGACTATAGGTTAAACTTCAAAGACACTCCTATTCACATGGACAACAACAGTGCTATCTCAATCACAGAGAACCCTGTGCACCACTCAAGGACAAAGCACATCAATATCAGGTATCATTTAATAAGATATAACTATGAAAATGGATTAATTAAACTAGTCAAAGTTCATACAGATGAACAATATGCTGATCTGTTTACAAAGGTCTTTGATGAACAGAGATTTAAATATCTAATATGAGCTACTAGGATGATAAACATTGAGTAAGCTTTTCTAAAAACTAATTCTTATTATTTATTTAAAATTTATGTGTGTCCTAAGTTGTCTAGTTCATCACTTTCATAAGCTCATGTTTTCTTTAGATGAAAATTTCTTTTTGAAGACTTTCCTTAGAATTTTGAAAATTTCTGATACTTCGGAAGTTATGCTTTTAACTTCGGAAGTAAATCATGTCTTCCCAATAAATAACTGTCTAAAAAATTTACCTTCGGAAGTGTTTTCAATTTTATCTTCCGAAGCTTAAATACTTGTCTCCAACACTTACTTATTTTCAAGGACCATTTACTTCCAAAGAAAAATTAACTCTCGGAAGCTTTGTTGGTTTATTTACAAAGCATTCAAGTTTTAATTTCTCTTCTGAAGCAAAATTTTCAAATCTCTCAGAAAATTCTTCTGAAGTCATTTTAGCTTCGGAAGCTTTTTAATTAAAACTTCCAAAGATAATTAACCTTCGGACGCTTTTAGACTTCCAAGAAAACTACTTTTTGAGCAAAACTAAACTACCTTTTCAGAGGTGGGACCGACATCCAGTTTTCAAAGTTTATCCTCTTTCATTAAACTTTATCTGAAATCCTTCTCACATATAAACCCAACGGTTTCCCCCTCTTTCTATCATTGTTCTTCCTCCAAACCTAAAACCCCAAATTTCTCTCTAAAATTTCTTTCTTCTTTCTTCGTCCTAAGCTACTTCAAAATGGCCAACCTTGCTCACAGAAATGATGCCAACTTTACCATGCAGTTACATAGACAACACAATTACGTTGCTCTGTTACGCTCTAAGAAAGATCCTCATTTCTCAAAGGTTGTCGTTTCCTAACTCTGTCAAACTACTTCACCTTCCTAACCATTGATCCTCCACTCTATGAGGATTAGTTGCTTGAATTCTGGAAGACCTGCCAAGAGGTCACTATGGATGGGGAGAAGGCACTGTCTGCCACAGTGCAGGGAAGAACAATCTTCATCACTCCGGCCATCATCAACAGACATCTTCAGCTGGATAATGAGGAAGGTGAGGTGTTTTTTCCAAAGGAAGTTGTCAACCATTTCTTTGAGCAGATAGGATATGAAGGAGATTTCTCTGTAAAGACCTTTAGGAAATGGAAGGTCTCATCCCAGTGGAGATTTCTGCTCCATGTGGTCATCCACTGCTTATCAAACAAGCATGGTGGATGGGACCAGATTCCTGAGGATCGCACCTTCATAATCCATGAAATGGTTCTGGGGGTAAAATTCAGGTATTCTCAGTTTTTTATACAAATTTACTTGCTAATTTAGACTCCTTAGAGTATTACATGTTTGCTAGATATGTCTAGTACATTCTTAACTGTGAACTGGGCTCACAGTTGAAGGAAACAGGTAACATTCTTAAATTGGGATAGATGAAGCCTGACATCTTTAAAATACTGAGAAAGCCCAATGTTGGATTATATAGGGTAGAAACAACCCTAGTCCCAAAAATGTTAGAGCTCATTGCTCAAGGTGACAACCTAGCAACACAAGGTAGTGTTGAACCCACACCTGCTTTTTCCCAACCACTCTCACAGCCTCAAATCACCATCACTTACCAAATAAAATCCAAACAACCCCTACTTAGGCTATTTAGTCTGTGGAGGCCCCCATATACTCAACCATACAGGAAGAAGTGGACAGTGGAGCTCCCACTTCTCCTGAGGAGCAGACCACTCCCATCACTTCAAGAATCAGTGTTGAGGTTCCTCATGCTCAGCCTGATGAGCTCATTAGCTCTACTACCTCAAGCCATTACCCTGAGTCTCCACACTCAAGTGATCAACCTTTAGGGGACAGTTACCATCCCCAGCCTATAGATCTCAACCAACCAATTCCCAACCTTGACTTCTATACTAATGAAGATATAGGTTTCAGTGAGTATAATGAATCTCTCTTCTTTCCACCTACTCAAAGAGAGATGAGTACTCCTGAGTATCCTACATATATCCCACATCAGTCACCTACAACTAAGGTGGACACTCCTAAACAGATGTCCATAAGGAAGAGGCTCTCACTTCTGAAAGTGATTACATCATTAAGACCTCAACCATAGCAACTCAGCCCACTGACATCTCAACTGAGATTGCTAGTGAGCAGAGGAAAACTAGTAGCCAAGAACCTCAAGCTGGTGGTGAGAGAGAGGACTCTAGTCCAATCATCTTATCCCCCAATGAATCTTCTGATGAAGATGACGGGAATATGAGACCATTGATGCAAAAATTGTCTAAAACATGCACTTACCTAGTCTCAAAGGTCAGTTACCTTGAATCTCAGGTGACTACCCTAACAACAAGATCAATGATTAGAAACTTGAGATTTCATATCTTAAGGAAAAACAAGCTAGGAGACCCTTAAGGAGAGCTCAACCAGGAACACAAGAACCCGTGGATGTGATTGACCTATCTCCAGCTCACCTATGCAAGTGGGTGATGCTACCAAAAAGGGGGAGAAAGTCATTACAGCCATAGAACCTGGGAGTTCTTCAGAGAGAATGGACATTGAGGACTCACCATTCTCACTTGCAACTGTGCATTCTCAACAACCTCTTCTAGTTCACATTGATGTGGACTACACAGACTCCTTCATATAGAGTCTGTTTGAGGATGGGATACCAAGGGCTATGTCACCTTCACCATTTTCCAATCACAACATTGGGTGGAGGTATGACAACAACAGGAAGGCTCTAATTATCATAAGAGTTCAAGGACAGCAAGAAGTCTTCAATTTTCAGACCTTGGACTATTATGAAGGTCTGGATCTAGTCAACATGCCACTTGTCAACCCAAGCCAATCAAGACAAGCTCATAGACTAGTTAAAAGAATCCAAGATAGGATCACTGCAGAGTTCAGCTTAAGAAGGAGAGTTAGGCAATCAAGCAATGTCATGGTCAACGGGATGTTGAGGCACACCCTAAGATTAGCTTCATAGGGGAAACCTTGACTGAAGGCCCAGTGACAAAAACCTGAGAGCCCTATCTCATAATCTCCAACTGCTGCAGAGATCCATATTCCATATGAGACACCTGCTGGTGAAGGTGCTTCTCAACCTCTCTCTGGCCTGAGCTCAGATGCTGCAACAAGCAATCAAGACCAAAGCTCTCTCCACCCTGAGTCACAAAGGTCTGTGAGTGACAAAGGAAAAGAAGATGACATCTAAGGAGATTGAGGAGGAGAGAGAGAGGAAAAGGAGGCTAAGAGGAGAAAGTTCCTCTGCTGAGTCTCCAAAACTCATGGAGTCTGCAATCAGGGATGCCCCCAAACCAGATACTCAGAAAGATGAGTTAAGGGCAATCAGGATTAACTATCTGCACACTAGGAACTATGACATAGATAGTGTAATTTCTCTTCCCTTGGATGAGTTGAATGAACTGGTTGACGTGGAAAGGTCAAGAGAGAAGGAGGTAGAAGATGCAGAACTCCTAGTACAAGTCAAAGAAGAGAGAAGAAGAAAAAAGACTATACAAAGGTATGTCTACCCTCTCCCCAGTTCAAGAAAGTCCTAAACAAGAGGATGTGGTTCAACAAGAACCTGAGGTAGATAAAGAAGAAGACAGAATCAAGATGATTAACTACCTGAGTGCCATATGCTTCTATCAGGCAGATGCACTACTTCCCTTGCCTTATGACTATATTAAGTTTGAGTACTTAAAACAACTTCAGCTTGAGCTAGTCAGGAAAGAAAGGCAACAAAGAAGAAGCTAAGGGAAGAAGCTGCAAAATCAAGAGCCATCATCCAAAAGAGCATGAAGAAGTCAGCTGATAGGCAGAGGATGATGAGCTTCTTGAAGCTGTATGGATTCTCCGAAAGGAGACTTGGACCCATGTCTCTATCCACTATGGATGAGCATATCAGGTAATCAAGTAGATGATTAAGAGTGGAGAGCTCACTGACTTACACTCCACTCCAAGTCAGGCTCCACCTGAAGTGGAGGTTAAGGTTGAACAACCAGAGACAACACAACCCGGACCTCCTGCTAATGCTCAGCAAACTTCATCTTCTGATCCACAGCAGGGTCAACCTCCATCTCCATCTTAACCTGAGAGAGAGGAAGTCCCAACTGAGAAAGATAGTGAAGATCAATCTGGTGCTACAGGCCAGTCTTCTTAGTTAAAATTTGGAAAGAGAAAGAAGAGATGGCTTCTGGACCAAAGCCTAAGAAGAAAAAGAAGCCTGCATCCCCTTCTAAACCTCAGGATGAACCAGAAAAGCCTGAGGATGTGCAGCCGAGGATGCTTCACCAACTCCAATTCAAATAGCTCCCCTAGAAATAGGAAGACCCATCTTGTCTTGGACATACACTACAAATCCAGAAAGATGGCATGTTATTAGACATCAAGGCATTGAAGATATTTATACATGGCAATATATGTTTCAGTTGCCTCTGCATGACCTCTTTGACATGAGAAGACACTTTGATAGCCTGAAGGATCGTGATCATCTTATGAAGAAAGGAATGGTGATCATCCTAATGAGGACTGTTAATATCTGAAGTTTTTAAAGTGTTTTGGTAGCATCAGCCTAGGGGGAGTTAGTAGAAATTAATGAAGAGGCTGATGCGACCAAAACATCTTATGTCTTTCCTGCATACTGCATAAGTGCATTAAAGAAGAAGCTTAGGAAGTTTCACGTATGAAATAGAAACATTACTCTAAGTGTTAAATCTTCCGAAGCCAAGACCAATATCTTCCAAAGCTAAACATGAAGTCATCCGAAGCCTCAGAGACAAAGTCTTCCAAAGCTTCAACTCATGAAGACAGATTTCTGCCAAAGACTTTTAGTAACATGCTTTATCTGATGTACTGTTCCATAAAGCCGGACACCTTTCTGCTGCACCTCTGCAAGTCACGAACTTACATGAGTTGGTGAAAAGGTCCATGCTTTTGGTAACTGTAAATTGAGGTCTTGAGTCCGTAACTTTCTACTTTATGTACTTTATCCCTTTTGTAATAGATAAGGATGTGAGCTATGGCATGTCATAGTCACAAGTCAAAAGGCAATCTGCCTTTTGACTCTACAATATTTTGCTTGTGTCTAGCCAATTGTATCTAGTCAATTGTATCTAGCTAGCTTTCAAAGTATAGCAGGTTGTAGGATGTAGTATAAGTATCTCATGTTCTTGTATCTTTTGAATATGCTTTTGTAACACTTGTAATAAAACATAGAGAAGGCAATATACTGCATTCTTGAAAACCAAATACTTGTGTTCTTTGTGTTCTATCTCTTACTTGTGTTCTTAGTATCTCAACACTTGGTTAATCCAGTTTACTGTTTGATTAAAAGTTTAGTTAATCTCTTCTTTGTGTTGTTGTGTTGTAACTAACCCTTCAACGATCCGGCAAACAAGAATTAATGTTTGCACTGAGATCATATCAATGAAGATCAACATATTAAAATAAACAATTATGGATAGTCATAGACAGTGAATAAATCCTGATCCAGTATGTTCTAGGACAATGAGTGTTTTTGACAAAATATCAGCTCACTTACTTTTTCAATTCTTGGATTGATTAGTTATATGTAGAGAGCTCAACTATTATCAAGACATGCAAGAAAGAACACATACTCAACTTATTACCTCAAACATATGTGTAATCAAAGCTCATGTTACTTAAATGAATAGAGAATGATCATCGATAACCATTTGATCATATCTAACTATCCATTTGAATAGATTGTGCACATTGACATCTTTTGTATCAAAGAGAATATCTAGGTCTGTAATGACTTACAACAAAGGATATCTCAGCACTTCAGGTCTATGATGACTCATAACAAAGAAGTGAAATGATGCTTGTAACAGATCTTATGATTAATTATATCACCATCAGGTGTGAGTGGTGTTACTCAACAAACAGTCAATCTGATAAGCCAAAACATCTCAAAAGTACTCAGATGAATAAATATTTAGTGTAATCACAAGAATTTATTTTTTCAGTATAATAGAATGATAGTGTCTACACATCATATCTGATCATGTCAGACTTTATTAATGAGTGAAATATGCAACTGATCTCACTAATGTACTATCACTTCTCACATATTGCAAAACAGATTCTCTTCAAAAATAATGAACTGACAATAGAAAAAGACTCTATTTTTGGAGTTTTGATTTATACTTTTGTATTTGGTTTTTCTAAGACAAAAGAAAAACACACACACAAAATAAAAACAAGCAATTAACATTGAGAGGATCACTTATGATGATCATTTGATTTAAAGGGTTCACATATGATTAATAAGACCCATTGATTCTACTAAATACTCAAACCGTCCAGGTAGGAAGGCTTTAGTAAATAGATCTGCCAACTATTTTTCTATTGCAATTTGAATCAAAATGATCAACCCATTTTCAAAGTTATCTCTGAGAAAATGATATCGAATTTTGATATGTTTTGTTTTTGAATGTTGAAAAGGATTAGCTATAATGAACATAGATGCAGTGTTATCAATGTAAATAGGTGTTTTAAGAAAATGGAATCCATAATCCAGTAGTTGATTTTGCAACCAGAGGATTTGAGAACATCCTGCTGATGCAGCAATGTATTCAGCTTCTGTAATTGAAACAGATACATTTGTTTGTTTCTTACATTGCCTTGAGACTAATCGAGGACCGAGAAATTGACATCCACCCGAAGTAGATTTTCTATCTTGACAACAACCACCATAATCACTATCTGTATATCCATGTAATTCAAAATTACCCTTGTAAGGATACCAAAGCCCTAAAGCTAGTTTACCTTTAAGATACCTCAATATTCTTTTGACAGCAATTTAATGTGATTCTTTCGGGCCTAATTGATACATGGCACAAACACAAACAACATACATAATGTCCAGTCTAGATGTAGTAACATACATCAAAGAACCAATCATTGATGTGTATAGCGTTTGATCAATAGATTTTCCCCTTGGATCAGGTTCAATCTTGGTGTTAACATCTGCTGGAGTTCGTATGGACTGATAGTCTGGCAACTTAAATTTCTTCAAGAGTTTATCAACAAACTTGTCTTGATTGATGAAAATTCCATCGTTAGTTTGCTTGACTTGATGTCCAAGGAAGAAATTAATCTCTCCGATAGAACTCATTTGGAACCGAGATTTCATGCTTTCTTCAAATTCATTGCACAATTTTGAATTGGTAGAACCAAATATGATATCATCAACATACACTTGTACACATAAGAGATCATCATTATCCTTCTTTATGAATAAAGTTGGATCAATTTTCCCTCTTATGTATCCATGTTGGATTAAGTGTTGTGACAATGTCTCATACCAAATCCTAGGGGCTTGATGAAGTACATACAAAGCTTTACTCAGTTTATACACTCGATATGGAAATTCTGCATCCTCAAAGCCCGGAGGTTGCTTCCCAAACACATCGTCAGTGATAGGACCATATAAAAATGCACCCTTTACGTCTATTTGATACAGCTTAAATTTCATGAATGAAGCATAAGCCAGGAAAACTCGAATGGATTCAAGTCTTGAAACTGGTGCAAACACCTCATCATAATCTATCCCTTCTTCCTGTGTGTATCCTTGTGCAACAAGTCTCACCTTGTTCCTTATTACTATACCACGATCATCAGTCTTATTCTAAACAAATATTTTGTGCCTATGGCATTTTCTCCTTCATGTAAATGCACTAAATTCCACACTTCTTGTTTGCGGAATTGAAGTAATTCTTCTTGCATAACTTCTATCCAACCATTGTCCTTTAATGCTTCGGTAACATTTTTAGGAACAATTTGAGAAAGAAAACAAGGCACAAGTTTGCTTGTGCTGATTTACTCCTTGTTGTTCTCTCATTCAATGGACCAATAATCTGAGAAATTGGATGATTCTTGTGAATACGAGATGTTGGAATCTCATCACATTGAACATTAGCATCCAGATTTGTTTGGTTTAAATTGGAGAGCTGATGTAACAAATTAGAAGAATGTGGATTGAAATTTGGAACTTGAGTCGGTAAGTTAATAAAGTAATCTAAGTTACCAGTATCAACTACATCACCAGAGATGGATGATGTGCCAGATTCAGGTTGCACAAACTTATTACCATCATTTGGTATAGGTTGTGATCCTTCATGATCAAAAGACACTGAATGATCTGAAGCTGAATTAGCATAATCATTGTCATTGAATCGTATTGTTGAAACCTTGACAAATGATAGAGCTAGAATCATCTAGGTCACCCGAATCTGAATCCTAACTAAAAGATCCAAGATCTCCTCTAGAGTTCTTCTTACATGTAGAATCAACACAACTTGATTGCTTAAACAAGTTAGATTGAAGAGAGTTTGATAATGAATCTAAATCAAATAACCATGCAGGACCATTTGAAACTAAGGGAAAAGAACTTTCCAGAAATTTAACGTTGAATGTTGCAAGAATTATATTCGTCCTAGAGTTGTACACTCGATAGGCTTTTGAAACAGATGAATATCCAATGAAAAATCCATTATCAGATTTTGCATCAAATTTTCCTAACTGATCATTTGAATTAAGAATCATAACAGGACAACCAAATGATTTTAGAAAATTTATGTTTGCTTTCCTGCAAAACAATAACTCATAAGAAGTTTTCATTTTATCTTTCACAATTATGGTTCTGTTCTAAACAAAACACACAATTGATATAGCTTCATCCCAAAAAGTTATATGAATCTTTGCATGAGCTAACATAGAACGAGCAAATTCAATCAATGTTCTGTTCTTCCTTTCAACAACTCTATTTTGTTGAGGAGTTCTGGGAGCACTGAACTGATGAGCTATCCCTTTCTGAGCACAAAATATTTCAATGTTAGCATTTTTGAATTCCGTTCCACTATCACTTCTTATTATTTTCACTTTATTTTGTAATTGATTTTCAACTTTAATGATAAATTCATTCAGTAATTCAGACATTTTAGATTTAGCATACAAAAAGAAAACCCATGAAAATCTTGTATAGTCATCAATGATAACTAAACAATATGATTTTCGTCCAATACTCTTGGCATGTGTTGGTCCAAAAAGGTCCATATGTAACAATTGAAGAGGTTTGAAGTTGAGTTTATGATTTTGGTCTTATAAGACACTCTGTGTTTTTTCCTTTTAAACATGCTGAGCAGTGATCAGTCGTTGCAAACTTCTTAGATGGAAATCCAATAACATGATCTCCTCATACAAGCTTGTTCATATTCTTGAAATTTGAATGTCCGAGACATCTATGCCAAAGATGGATTTTATCATTTGATGCTTTAGCAATGAGGCAAGTTTTTTCGATTGAAGGATCAACTTGAGACATATCTAGCTTGTACACATCTCTATCCCTTACAGTTGTAACAATTATCCAATCTTTGCTTATCTAAAAACCTTGCTTCAAAACATAGTAGAATGAATCATCAAAAAGAACAGAATATGATTTATCACAAATTTGGGATACACTTAAAAGATTAAAGTTCAACTGTGACCAAAAGTTGACTTTGTCAAATCTTATTATCCTATTTGATACTGTTCCTTCTCTAGTTATTTGTCCACCAACATCACCACCAAGGCGACTTGTGTTCCATCTTTTAACTTAAACTTTTGTAACAAGGCAGGATTGCCTGTCATATGTCGGCTACACCAACTATCCAAATACCATGTATTGAGTGGTCTTCTTGGGCGTACTGCACAACAAGAAAATTAAGTTGATATATCCACCCAAGTTGAGATGGTCTTGGGTTTACCACATTTATCAACAATGGTAAATTGTTTGTAATGAAGATTATTCAAATCAGGTTTATTCTTGATGAATTTACCAATCTTGTTTTGAAAATTGTTTGAGTTCTATTTGAAAGCATTCATACCATTTGATTAATCAATTTTTGACACGAATTGATGACTAACATTTTTATTAGTCATTCTTATCGATCTTGGAATGAATTGTTCTTGCATATTTTTAGATCTCACATAATTGATCTTTTGAAAGGATCTCAAACCTAAAGAAGGTTGATTTGTTAATTTTTGAAATCTATCAGTTTGATTTCTCATAAATTAAGGATTAACATAACCTTTTATGGAGTTGTAAGCAACTGTTTGTTAACTTTTGACATTGACAATTTGTTTGATTCATTTTTATATATTGGTGTCAAACATTTAAACTGTTGTTGTTCATTTTTCACATTTTGATGTTGTGCCAAATTGTTTTTTCTGTTTAACATGCACGTCCTTCTCGAATTTCTTATGAACAAATCTTTTTGCTACAGCGGAAGTCTTAGAATCTAAACTTGATTTCAGATCAGAGTGAGATTTGTTCATAGAATTCACCTTATTGTTTTGAAGAGAATTCATATTTAACAAACCTGCTCACACAAATTTTGTCGGTTTAAGTTTTGTTGTCTGATTTGTTGCTTTGACCAACTTTTCTAAACTTTTGTTTTGTTCATATTTTATCTTTGATTATTTCTTTCTTCTCCTTTGATACTTTCAGATTGAACATCATCAGAAGAAGATTTCTTTTCAGATTGAACTTGTTTTAGACTAATAGTGTTTGAATCTTCTGATGTTCCTACCTGTTGTTTGTCTTTGCTTTGAATTTTCACTTCTTCTAATACAGATTTATTTTGATCAAAAGTGTTTTGTTTTGTTTTGTTTGGGTTCATATGATTTTATCTTGATTTGATGACTATTTTTAATCTTTTCTTGATCATTTTCAACAAACACTTTTACATTTTCCTTTTCTTCTTTTGAAATCTTGTTTTTGACCTAAAAAGCTTTAAGTTTAGCTTTGTTCTTAGGAGAATGATCATGTGTATTGAAGTTTTCTTGTAATGTGTTTGTGATAGATTGAGGCATAGGTTCATGAGTGAAGCCTAATCCTGCTTTCTGTTTACCTTTTCTCTCACTTACCAGTTTTTCTACAATCATTTTTGAACTCTTTACTTTAGCAAGATCCATTTGAGTAGCAACATGTGCTATCTTCTCCTGCTCAAGATTTTTAGTCATCTCTTCCAATTGTTTAGAAACATTTTCTAATTCGTTTAGAGTTTTGTTCCATGAAGTTTGAAGAGAGATAATCTTTTGCTCTACTGTTTTATGATCGGATTTTAATTTGTTATGCATTGATTCTTCTTGTTTGAGTTTCTCATAGATTTTTTATGAGTATGTTCTATAGTATTCAACATGTTCATAGCATGATTTTGTGCAGAGTTTTTATGTCACTTCACATGAGATTTCAGGGAATTTTGGAGATAGGTTTCAGATTTTGAAGATGAATGTCAACCTTTGGTTGATCAGACTATGCCATTAGAGCTACGTCATCTGTATCATCCTTAGGATCTAACTTGTCACTACAATCATAGTCATCTTCTTTATTCTCACCTTCCACCTTTGGATCTTTATTTTCTGACCAATCTTCTTCCTGAATTTCTGCAAGAAGAGATAAACTTAATGTTAAGTCATTAGTAAATTGTTCAGCATTGGCACTCCAATCATAACCATCTTTATATTGACTACTAGAGCTTTCTTGGTTTCATGAGATGATTTTGTTACATCCTTAAGCTCAGGCATAGGAAGACTTTGATAAGGCTTTTGAAAAGTCTTCTAAGCTAGTTGAAACATTTGATTGTTAGAACTTGATTGAGCATTTCCTCCATTATTCATTGGAGCTTTGAATTCTCTTGAGAAATGACCATAGCTGTTACAGTTAAAACACCTAGATTTTGATTTATCAATTCAAACAGTCTTGTTAGAACTTGGCTTGTACTTCCTGTTCACATATGAGTGTTTTTGTTTCCTTTAAGCGATCATCACCATTTTCCAGTTTAAGTCCATTTCTTTAACATCTTCACGATCCATTTCAAATAAATCTTGCAAAACATTTCTAATTGAGTTAAATGGCTACCTTGATATGCTTGAAAACTAGCCATAAATGCAGTAAATGCAGTTTTAGACTCTTCTGTAGATTCTATATGCCGAAGACACATAGAATATGATGCGGTTACTACGTTATGATCCAAGTCGGGTTATACCCAATAACAAGTTTGCAACACAAACAATTATTTAATTGACGATATGATCAAGCAATTAAATAACCACACCAAATTTAGAAAATAGGTTTTATAAATAAATTGCATATGAGATGGAACAACTTATTAGGATATTTTGTTCAAGAATATTATTTGTAATGTTATTTAAGTAGGTTAGATAACATCAAATAATAAAAGGGTGTATAACTTATACAATTAAATGGTTAATTATATAACTTATTAAGTGACTAGTATATATGGGTGTTTTTGTTTAACAGGGAAACCCCCTTTTGAACATGTTTTCGGCCGCCCCTTTGAAGGGGATTGGCCCCTTTATTCTTTCTTGAAAGCACACACAATAAGTTATGTCCAACACTCAATATTCAACTCTTAAGACATGCAAAAATTAAAAACAAAAAAAAACTCTGTTGGACCAATAGAACCAATGAGCCAGATCAGAAAAACCTTTAAGTTCCATAGACATCAAAACAACTGAAGTGATCTACATCTGCTGAAGAAAAAGTCTGAAGACAAAGTCTGAAGACAACTGCTGAAGACAAAGTCTGAAGACAACTGCTGAAGACAAAGTCTGAAGACAAATTCTGAAGACAACTGCTGAAGACAAAGTCTGAAGACAAAGTCTGAAGACAACTGCTGAAGACAATGTCTGAAGATCAAGTTCTCAGAAGTTGTCACAACAGTTGAAGTAGTTCTCTTTAGTAGTTTTGATGGTTTATATTTCAGTAGTTTGTAAACAGTAGTTTTATATTATGTAAAACATCTGAAGTTCTTATACTTCAGATGTTATAACTTGAGTAGTTATAATGTTAGTGTATACTTAGCTTCCAATGAAGGTGTCCTCATTTGTTGTGGACATCTTCAGTAGTTTAGTTTAATTTCAGTTGTTTGTATAAATCAGTTAGATGTCACTATCATGTGATGTCAGCTGATGTCACATTCCTTATGAAAGGAATGTTGACCTAATTTCCCTCTACGGGAAGCTTGTGCATGAATGAAAACATTCTTTTTGCAAAAAACTCTCTCTTTCTATAACTGTTACTGTTTGATTGAATATTCATATTATTCCTGCTAGAATTTCGTCTAATTCGTGTGCTATTCCGCTGCAAATCCTAATCTAATTGATCAAACTAGATCTCGATCCCTTCAAATGGTATCAGAGCAGGTTAAACATTGATGGATTTAACAATTGATCATTGAAACTGTTGTTTTGATATCTTAGTTTGATCGAATTTGCAAATTTGCAAGAATTGGTTATAGAGTTTGTTTTTGTGTTGCTTCCTATGAATCAATTTGAGATTCTTCTTATTTCAAATTGTGTTGTTGAGTTTTTGAGCTAGGTTCGTTAAACTCTCATTGAACCTGTTTGAATTGGTGAAAATGGCTACATGAATCAATGATCCTAACAATACTGGCTCCTCAACAAAGCCTCCGATGCTTGTTAGGAGTGAGTACAACATATAGCAACGACGAATGCTCCATCACCTGTCTATTAATAGTTCAGGTTGTTGGAAATCTGTGGTTCATGGACCATATAAGCCTATGGTGAGTAATCCGGAAACCAATAAGATGGTTTCGAAGAAGAAAGAGCAATTTTCAGATGAAGATCTGAAACTGTTTGAAATTGATGCTAAAGCCTATGGAATTCTGGCCATGGCACTGCCTAATGAAATCTATTGTGGACTTATGCATCATGAATGTGCTCATGACCTTTCGGTTGCTCTGAAAGAACAATTTGGAGGAACTATTGAGGTCATAGCAAACAATAGAGAAATCCTTGCCGAGCAATATGAGACATTCTCTCATAGAAAGGGTGAGTCACTGAACAGTTTGAGCAATTCTCCTCTTTGATATCTGAGTTGAAAATGGTTAAACATGAATATACAAACAGTCAGATGAACAACAGATTTCTCAGATCCCTGCCAGAGAGATGGGACACATATACCATTGTCCTATGCTCCAGTGCAAATCTAGATAATCTATCTCTCACCCAACTTCATGGGAAACTGCTTACATTTGAAAGAGATATAGAACAGAAAAGAAAACTGACTTCATCTGGGAAGCTCACTCATCACTTTGTAACAGGGAATGTTGCTCTGGTTGGTCATGAGTCAGAATATGCTACATGAGAAAGTTCCTATGATGAGCATATTGATTTCTCTTTAAACAGTGGAGATCATGCTTTTACTAGTATTGATGGTAATTCAGGATGTAATAGTGACAATCTATGCTTTTTGATGGATGATTTGGAAGGAATTGCTGATGATGATTTGGAAGAGATGGATATTTTGAGCCAAATGGCATTAGTTAATATCAGATCTCAAAAATTTTACAAAAGGACAGGTAGAAAATTCACTGGTCTTTCTGGAAAAACCAAAGTTGGTTTTGACAAGAGCAAGTGGAGGTGTCACAAGTGCCATAGACTTGGACATTTTGCAAGAGAGTGTAGATCATCTAGATCTAACTCTTTTGCACCCTTTGTAACTTTTCCAAGAATAATTCTCAAAACAAAGGGCAACATTCTACCAGTTCTGGTCATCATTCACAAAATCAATCATCTGGTGCATATTTTGTTCCTCAAGGTCAAATGCCATATCCTTATCCCTGTTTTTACATGCCACAGTCCAATCAGGTTCCTGTACCCATAGCTCAACAATCACATGCCCTACCTGAGCCTCAACCACCTGAATCAAGTCAACAATCTCAATCTCAATCTTAATCACATCAAAGTTTTTTCACTCCTGGTGTTGTTGACTGGAGTAGTTTACCAGATGATCTTTCTGGTTATTCTGAACAAATGTTTTCTGGTGCTCGTCAACATGGTGGTAAAAATCCTTTTGGAAATCTTGCTCTTATGGCCCTGGAGATTTACTGGTTGTTCAAGCTCAAATGCTTCAACATCATAGGTACCATAAATATCTTCTGAGGATAAGGCCAAGTTGTGTTCTAAGTCATGCATAGTTGCTTTTGACTCAATTAGAGATTCAAAATCTTGACCTAGAGAAAGTGATTTCCAAAAGAAAAGACAAGTTTGAGTCTGTTTTAAAAGAAAAAAGATGATGAGATTTACAAATTAAAATGCCAAATCATTGATGAAAAGGCTAAGGTAGAGGTCATCTTAGAAAATCACAAGAGTCTCAAAGAAACACTTGCAGCTACTCAAGTGGAGTGTGAACGTTGGGTAACATCTTGCAAGGGGTTTCAAATGCTTCTCAGTAAGCAAACTGCTTCAAATGTGATGTTTGGGATTGGATATAATCACACTGAACCTCTTACAGATTTTACTCCCAAGACAGAAGTAAAATCTGAAGGTGAGATCAATTCCCAAACCACATTATCATGTGTCTCATCCTCAAGTGATAATGTACAATCAAAGTATGAAGTCAGTAATAGTACCTCAGCTAATCAGTCTGCTGATGGTCCTACTGCTAATGAACACATGATCAAAGAAAAGCTGAGTCCTTTAGGTGTTGTCTCAAAAGGTATCCAAAGTACTAAAGAGCAAGTAACAACACCTGAAGAACATTTTAAGCCAAATGGAACCAAACATGGTTTGACAACTGCTGAAGAATCTATCAGGAAATCCAAATGTACTCATAGGAAATCTCTGAAGAACAAGTCTTCAGTTGTTACAAATCCTTCAGTACTACACATAAGTACTGAAAGGAAGAAAGTACTGAAGAACACACCTTTAGTAGTTTCATCTTGTTCAGCAGCTGATCAACAGAAGATGAAGAAAAAACCATGTGAAATTTGTGGTCTATTCAATCATCTCCCTCATGAATAGAAAGGGTTCCAAATTTAACAAGGATAAAATCATCAAAAAGAAAATTAATGAAATGAAAGATGAATTTGAAACCAGGTTTGTGCCACAGACATCTCAACCTGATAAACCAAAGTCTTCACAAAAATCTAAACAGAAGAAATAAGTTTATTATAAACAGCTGCAAATACTCATCAAAGAGTATCAAAACTACAGACTAAGTCTGTGTCTTTCAAAAAGGAGGACATGGTGTCTCACAGGAATCATTCACAAACAAGTTCTTATGTGTCTGCTGAACTGAAAGCTTTAACAACCAATCAGACATAACTTCTTATGATGGTTCAACATCTATTGGGGAGAGTTAACCAAATAGATGTACCTGTGATTAAACCACTGAAAAGGAAACCTAAGCCAAAATCAAAGGAATCCTTTTCAGCACCATCTCCTTCTTCAAAGGCTGTTAATCATGACAAATCAGTTAGTATAAAAGCTGTTGATGAGAACAGACCCAAAACCAAAAAGGTTGGGTCTCAAAAGCTAACTAGTTGTTGTGATATATGCAGGGTTCTTCAACATGCCATAGAAGCATCTGGTATGTGGACTGGGAGCAGATCTCTTCTTCATGACTACTCTCAAGGAAAAAGGGATTTGTATCTTTGGGTAATGATGCTAAGGGTTACATCATCGGCAAAGGCTTTGTTTCAAATGGTGAAATAAAGTTTGATGATGTCAACCATGTGGAGAATCTCAAGTATAATTTGTTGAGTGTCAGTCAAATGTGGGATAAAGGGCATGTTGCGCTTTTCACCAGTCAGAACTGTCGAATTCTGTCTTTCAATGTTTTGAATATGATTGACAAGATATTGGATGAACATACTCTCCAGAAAGCCGACAGGGTTGGAAGAGTATATGCCTTAGACTTATCAAAGAAAGTTGATCTAAAAGGCCATCCATGTCTGTTCTCCAAGGCCTCTCCTCAGGAATCTGAGCTTTGGCATAGAAGGCTTGATCATGTGAATCTTAGAAATATGAACCAACTGATCCTTCATGGGTTAGTGAGAGGTCTGTCATTAAAGGAGTTCAAATGTGATGACAACTGCTCTGCTTGTTTAAAAGGAAAACAACATAAAGTATCATTCCCTCCAATAGAAGAACCAAATTCGACTGCCTGCTTTGCAATTACTGCATATGGATCTTATTGGTCCAGTAAGAGTGATGAGTATGGCAAAGAAAAAATACTGTCTCGTAATTGTGGATGATTATTTTAGATTTGTATGGACCTTCTTCTTACATTCAAAAGATAAGGCTGGTCAAATTATCATCTACTTTGTGTTGCATGTGGAAAAGCAGTATTCTCTTTGTGTCAAGTGTGTGAGGAGTGATAATGGCACAGAGTTTAGAAATCACACACTTGATGAATTTTATTTCTCTAAGGGAATCAAGAGGCAGTTTATCATTCCTAGAACTCCTGAACAAAATGGAGTGGTGGAGAGAAAGAACATGACCCTTCTTGAAGCTGCAAGATCAATGTTGGCTCATTCTGGTTTGCCACTAACCTTTTGGGCTGAAGCTGTTAACACGGCTTATTATGTACAAAAGAGAGTATTGGTAAATCAAAGGTTGATGAAGACTCCTTATGAAGTGTTACATCATTTCGCTCCTCTTATTTCCTTCCTTAGAGCATTTAGGTGTCCCTGTTATATTCTCAACACAAAAAATCCACTTCAGAAGTTTGAATCAAAGGTGGATGCAGGGTACTTTGTTGGGTATTCCTCTACTTGCAAGGCATACAGAGTTTTTAATTGAAGATCAAAGATTGTAGAAGAAACCTTGCATGTAAAGTTTAATGAATCTCCAAAGGAGAAAATCCCACAAAATCCTGTGGAGTTATTTGATCTAGACATACTGCAATATGTTCCTTATCAGTCTCCATATGTTGCAGGTTCTGTGAATCCATCATCTTCTGCAACATGTTATCCATCTGTTGGTATCAATGTAAGTTGTAGTGATCAACTGCCTGAGTCTAGTAAACTTGATGTTCCTGTAGCTTCAGCAGTTCCATCCACAACAAATGCTGATGAGATCTCTGAATCCTCTACTTCATTTGAATTGTCATCTCATTCTAGGTTTCAAGAATCTGGATCACCATCTGTTGCTGCTGAATCACCTACAAACACTTGCACTGATCTTATTGAGTATCAAGAACTAAAGAATCATCCAATGTCTCAGATTATTGGTGACATCAATGATGGGGTTTCACCCAGAAGTCAATTGTCCAACTTTTGCTTCTATGCTCTCTTCATCAGTCAGCAAGAGCCAAAAAATTATCATATTGCATTAAGAGACAATGGATGGGTTGAAGCTATGCAACTTGAGCTTCTTCAGTTTCAAAAGCAGCAAGTGTGGGAACTGGTTCCTCTTCCCCAAGGTAAGTGTGCAATAGGCACTAAATGGGTGTTTAGGAATAAAACTGATGAAAAAGGCCAAATTGTCAAGAACAAGGCCAGACTGGTTGTACAGGGGTTTTCACAAGAAGAATGTATTGATTATGATGAAACCTTTGCCCCTGTAGCCAGACTAGAAGCAATCAGATTGTTTTTAGCTTATGCTGCTTTTCATAATCTCAAAGTTTTTCAAATGGATGTCAAAAGTGCATTCTTATATGGTAGAATAAAAGAAGAAGTTTATGTGTGCCAACACCAGGTTTTGAAGATCATAAACATCCAGATTGGGTGTATAAGCTTGATAAGGCTCTTTATGGACTAAAACAATCACCTAGAGCCTAGTATGAAACACTGTCCAACTTTCTTCTTCAAAATAATTTCACTAGAGGATCCATAGATAAAACCTTGTTCATTAAGAAAGTAGGCATACATAAGCTCCTTGTTCAAATTTATGTAGATGATATTATTTTTGCATCCTCTGATCCACAGTTGTGTGATGCCTTTACTAACTTGATGCAACAAAAGTTTGAAATGAGTACCATGGGAGAATTACAGTTCTTTCTGGGGTTGCAAATAAAAAAAAGGCAGATGGAACTTTCATTCATCAGTCAAAATATACAAAGGACTTGTTGGAAAAATTTGATTTACAAGACTATAAGCCCTGTTCTACTCCCATGTGCAGCACCACACAACTGGATGCTGATCAAAAAGGTAAAGCATTTGATGAAACTCTTTGCAGATGTATGATTGGTTCCTTGATGTATCTTACTGCTTCTAGACCAGACATTATGTTTGCAACTTGTGTCTGTGCTAGATTTCAGGCTGCACCTAAAGTATCCCATATGATTGCAGTCAAACAGATCTTTAGATATTTGCAAGGAACTCAATCTCTAGGACTTTGGTATTCCACTGTGCACTCTTGCAAACTAGTTACTTTCTCTGATAGTGACTATGCCGGGTGTAAATTAACCAGAAAATCCACCTCTGGTGGATGCCAACTTCTAGGCAACTGTTTGGTTTCTTGGCAGAGTAAGAAACAAACCTTTGTTGCTACATCCACTGCTTAAGCAGAGTACATTGCTGCTGCAAGTTGTACATCTCAGGTACTCTGGCTTCACAATCAATTACTGGATTATGACATTACAGAGACTAAGACTCTTTTACTAATGGACAATGCTTCAGCTCTTTGTATTGTTAAGAATCCTGTCCAGCATTCTAGGACCAAACATATTGAGATCACACATCACTTTATCAGGGATTGTTATGAAAAAGGTCCGATTGATCCAAAGTTTGTTCCTAGTGCTCATGAGCTTGCAGATATATTTACTAAGCCTTTGGACAGTGCAACTTTTCAATATCTTGTGCTAAGACTTGGAATGCTACAGCTTGAATAAATTGACAACTACTGATGATCTCAGCTCCCAAGTACTGATGAGCATTAATATACAGCTGTCACAAATAGGTACTGAAGCTATTTTATCTTCAGCAGTTTTTCATAACTACTAAGACTAAATTCCTTAAAGTACTGAAGTACTTTATCAGTTGCAAAGTACTGAAGTGGTTACAACTACTGACGACTGTTCTAACAGATAAGTACTGATGACCAATGAAACATTTGAAAATCAAATAATCTGCTGAGTAAGTGTTAAGGTCAAATGAAACAACTGAGATATGTGAATTGACGACAACAACTGATGAGTAAGTTTATTCTTCAATTGGTTCTAACAATTACTGTATCATTTCAAAACAATTGAACAAACCAAGTCTTCAGTAGTATTTTTTAATTACTGATGATAAACACCAAGTCTTCAGTTGTTTACAACATCTGAAAGTTAAAACCATGTCTTCAGTCGTTTTCTAACAACTGATGACTAAAACCAAAACTTTCAGCTGTTTTCTTTCAGTCGTTTCATAACCTATAAATACCTAACCCGAACTTCAAACTTTTCATAAATCAATTTCCGAACGTTCATCTCCCATTAATGGCGACCATGCAAATCAAACCTCGACACAACTATGTTGCTTACTTCACAAAATCGACCTTTTGGACTAAGTTTGATGATGCTATTGATCTGATGGCTGATTCCCAGTATCGAACTGCCTTTCTTCTGAATCCTACCATCTATCCCGACTCTCTTCGTCAATTCTTGACAAATGTCACCATCCATACTGGTGAGAATGATGTGGCGATCACTCTCCAGTCATTTGTAAACAAGAAGAATGTGATTGTCATTCCTGCTATCATTCGCCAAACAGTTGATTTGAATGATGCTACCTTTATCACCAAATACCCAAAGGATACCATTGATCTCTCATTCATTAATTATGGCTATGAGGGTAACCTAAGTGCTACTACCATTCTGAAGAAGCACTTTCATCATGCTGAACGCCTAATCTAACACATGATCAATGTTTGTCTTAGCCCCAAAACCTCTTTATGGGATCAAATGTCATCCACGTGGAAGCAGGTATTGTATTCTATTTTTGAGCACCAAAGCTTAAATTTTTCTAAAATTATATTTTTGAATTAAAAGATCTGGCAATGAAACCTGTAGCTAACAAATGGCTATTAAATCCAAGGTGTCTTATGGCTATAATCATGAATCAGTTACAATCTGATGGCCCTGTTGGCCTTGGAGTCCCTGGTGTGGTAGTTTTGCCAGAGGTATACTCCAGGCACAACTCTGACCCACACCTCAAAGAGGCTGCCAAACTGCTAAAACCCAAGTAGAAGGTACCCACAGCCTCATCCTCCAGATCCAAAGTCCCCTCCAAACCTCTCTCCAAACAACCCAAAAAGGCTACTCAGGATGAAACACAAACGCAGTTGAAACCGCTCAGGTATTCTCTCAACAGGTTCTGATGTAACCAAAAATGGGGAAACCACATTACTAGAATCTCTCTCACTTAACAGGATTGCCATTGAAGAGCACCATTCTCCCCAGGTGCAATCCGTTTCACACCTATCTCCCACTGAAGCCACCCCTACAAGCCCAACTATGGTTATTGCACAAGTTTTGACTCAACTACATTCCTCTACCCCTCCCCAGAAACCTATTACTGCTAGGAAAACCTCAACCGTTGAGGGAGAGGATTTTAATGTAGCTGATAACCCACAGCACAAGGACTACAAAGTTCAATCTCCCAGTGTAGAGGAGGAGATTAGAACATCTGGTGAGGCTGCCTCTTCTCCTTGTTTAGCACATGATCAGGATGAAGCTGGTATCATTTCTAAGTCCTCACGAGAGGAAACTGCCAATGAAGGTCATTATCCTGAGGCGGGAAATCCCCAGTTCCGAGAAATAGGGGCACATGTGAATACTGATCTACACTCAGCACATGATCATCCTGATTTCATGAGGAGGTCAGCTGATTCAGCACAGACTGATGATGACCTGGGCTTTTTCTTTGATGTTCTAGCCCACAATACTATTCTTGAGACTATGGTATGCAGACTACAAGACTGCTTGCCAAAATGTCACAAGAATCAAGTCCATCTGCCCACATTCACCCACAGATGGCAGTTTCTCCTTAAACTATCCCAAATACTGAGCCACTCTCAACAAACTTGCCACCAGCCTCTGCTTCAGGTGCCATTTCATAGGGACATAACCCCTCTGAACAAATGGTTGCTGCCTTTCAAACATCCTTACCTCTTATCACTTCCATAATCACAAACACTGTACATCAAGCCATTGATGAGAGGCTTTCCTCAACTCTACAATCTTTAGTTGATGTTGCGGTTTCAAAGAAACTTTCTGACATTCACACCCCTTATCCCAATGCAACCAAAAAGGCGGAGTCTAAGTCAATGAATGTAGACAAAAGAAAAAGAGCTGAAGAGGAAGCAGAAAAATAGTAGAAAGAAAAGGAAATGATCACTTACAAAAGGAAGAAATCCTCTGAAAAGACTAAAGGTGAGAAAAAGTTGGAAGAATTATCAAAGAAGCTGATGAGCAACATAGCAGATCTATGGATAAGATTATTGATCAACTCTTCAGACAAGGATTTGACACTGCCAAACTTGACTCTGAGATCAGAAGGTTAGAGATTCAAGAAATTGAACAAAGATGGGCAAGTTGGAGTGAGAAAGAAAGAGAACGGCTGGAAACTATGGCAAGATTTATATCAAAACATCTGGGAAGGTCGATCATTGAAGTAAAGTCATGGTCCAGAGACAGTATTTTGGAGATAACCACTAGAATCTGTTCTTCTGAAGTATTTAACAAAAGATTGATCATGGAAGCTCTTGATGAAGCTGGTGCTGGGAAAAGGACTAATATGGCAAAACTATCCAAAGCTTCACTCAAATCCAAGATGCTAAAGCAGCCTGCACTATCACCCAAACCAAAACAACCACCTTCACAACCCTCAAAACCATTCCTTTACCTAAGAAACTTACTAAAGCCATTACCAATGATGCACCTAAGAGGAAGAGAAGGGTGTTGAGGATGGAAGAAGAAGAAGAAGATGATGAGGAGGATAGTCTGCCACTCTCTGCTGGTTTCAAAATAAAAATGCCTGAGCCTAGGAGTCAACCAACAACAATCACACCTGACTTTCAAAGGCAAATGGTAAAAGTCAAACTTGAAGAAGAAGAGCAGCACAAACAACATGATGAGCAACTGTTAAGGATGATTGATAAAGAGTTTCCCAAGTCTTCATCCATACAAGCTATGAAGAAACATGCTCAGAGGTTGTATGCTCTCAGATTTACATTCCAATATGAGAAAGAGAGAGTGAGAATTTGGCCTGACCCCAGAGTAAGTGACAGAATTCACAAAATGAAGATTCCAAGCAGATACAATGGCCAAGTAAAGATGTTGTGGATGCTGTGATAATGCTGGCCATTGTAGTGTCACCCTGGGAAATTCTTGATGACTTCAAGAGAGCTTACAAGTCTAAAATGACTCCACAAACCTTACTAGAAAACAAAATGGTAAAGAAGAGGTTAATCTACAAGAAGCTTGAAGAAATAAGAGGAAATGAGCTCTAGTTATTGCTTGAAGGTACTCATCCTGATGAGTTTGTATAGAGAGAGATAACAACTGTGGAGATGAAAAAAGAAAGCATATTAAGTATTTATCTGAGTACTATGGGCGTGAGTTCTTCTTTGAAAGTGGAGCTGAAGAACCCACAATGGAAGAACAAGTTGTCTTCCTTGAGGCCTATGTCAGAGAGTCTTACAGACTCATTATTGGGAAGTAGGTTTCATGGATGGGGTAACAGCTCTGTGTCCAATTCCCCAAGACTGAGTTCCCATTCATCCTTCGCCAATCAAACCTTCTGAAATCTCTTCCCTGGCCTGAGGTTATAATTGAAGAATTCTGAGCTGATCCAGATTTTGTTTCTGCCAATAAGTGGGACCTCAATAATTTTAAAGGTTTTGGCTGCATTGGTTCAGGGGGAGTTTGTTGGACCAATAGAACCAATGAGTCTAATCAGAAAAACCTTTAAGTCGCACAGACATCAAAACAACTGAAGTGATCTACATCTGCTGAAAACAAAGTATGAAGACAAAGTATGAAGACAAAGTCTGAAGACAACTGGTGAAGACAAAGTCTCAAGACAACTACTGATGACAAAGTCTGAATACAAAGTCTGAAGACAAAGTCTGAAGACAAAGTCTGAAGACAAAGTCTGAAGACAAAGTCTGAAGACAACTGCTGAAGACAAAGTCTGAAGACAAAGTCTGAAGACAACTGGTGAAGACAAAGTTTGAAGACAACTGCTAAAGACAAAGTCTGAAGATCAAGTTCTCAGAAGTTGTCACAACAGTTGAAGTAGTTCTCTTCAGTAGTTTTGATGGTTTATATTTCAGTAGTTTGTAATCAGTAGTTTTATATTATTTAAAACATCTGAAGTTCTTATACTTGAGATGTTATAACTTCAGTAGTTATAATGTTAGTGTATACTTAGCTTCTAATGAAGGTGTCCTCAGTTGTTGCGGACATCTTCAGTAGTTTAGTTTAATTTCAGTTGTTTGTATAAATTAGTTAGATGTCACTATCATGTGACATCAGCTGATGTCACATTCCTTATAAAATGAATGTTGACCTAATTTCCCTCTACGGGAAGCTTGTGCATGAATGAAAACATTCTTTTTGCAGAAAAGTCTCTCTATAAGTGTTACTGTTTGATTAAATATTCATATCATTCTTGCTAGAATTTCGTCTAATTCCTGTGCTATTCCGCTTAAAATCCTAATCTAATTGATCAAACTAGATATCGATCCCCTCAAACTCTCCTCTCTCTCAAAGAGCTCTCGGCACAAGCAGCAGATTTTGGAGGTTTTGAGTTGTTTTGGTGGTGGTTCTTCCTAAGAAGAAGGTGTTTTGCAATCAAGCTTGGGGTATACAGGCTTGAGAGGACTTCCTTTGGTTCCTTAGTCGATTTCTTGGACAACATCGTCTTCCATTCTCGAAAATCTTGCTGCTCAAAGGTAGATTATGGCAACTTCTTCATAGCTGTCCATAATGTGTTGGTTGCATTTTCATAGTAAGCATCATTCACATATAAAAGATTCTCTTGTTCTTGGGTTTGTTTAAAACTTATAACATCAAAGATTAATCTGGATTTTCAGCTTATAAACAATGTTATAATGATCCACTTCCGCTGCGTTTTTTTTCAGAAAGTTTAATAGGTTAAACTTGGATTTCATCTTCTAACAAACCCTTCAATGGCATCTAGAGCCGGCTATGTGGATTGCTTGCTTGTTCTTGTCCTTTAAAAATCATTTTTATGGGACTTCATAACCCTCTTATGGGCTGCAATATTCATGTATGTTGAATCCCCAAACTTTCAAGGTTATATTACACATGCTTGTGATTAAACCTTGAAAGATATGTATGTTGATATGTATATTGTTTGGACATGTTTAAAACCTGAAATCTCAGTTCATGTTGGCTGAAATTTCATGGGTTTTAGTGGGGATTCTTTGTTATATTTGGATGATATGATGGGATTTTAATTAGTGCATAACCTAGCTTTTGGCCTTGTGTTGTTTGGATGAATGCAATGGTTGTTTTGTTTATTCAATGGGGTTGTATATTAGTTATTTGTGCTTTGTTTAAAAATGTAATTTATTTATTATTGGGTTGTAATAAATAGATTAGGTGTATTTTTCATTTGACTAGATATCTTGTATTAGGACTTTATATCTTGTAAAATGAAGATGTACGCGTTGGAAGCACAAAGGAAGGTCATAAGAGATACATGGAGCATTTTGGATGTGGTTTCAAGTGGGAGGCTTTTGGAAGCTTTCTATGTGTTTTGTTATGACCTTAGGAATTCCCTATGGACCTCACTTGTGATGGCAAACAAGTGTGAACCACTTTAGATGCTATGGTTATGCACATATGCTATGTTGTTTTGTTTATATTATTGTGGTTGATGGCATGTATGTGATATTTCCTTTATCAATCCTATCCATGATCAAAACAAACTAATTAAAAGATTCTTAATCATTAAAAGGAAATAAAAGGTTATTAAAATGATTTAATGATTTTAAAGATTAAAATGGGTTTTAATCAAGGATCATAGGGTATCTTGTATGTGAAAGCATGCAAGTACAAGTACATAGAGTTTTCTAAACTAGAATTATGAAATCTCTAAATATTTTCAAACAAGTTTAACACCGTCCTTTTGCACAACACTTGAGTCATTTGGAAACTCTTAATGGGATAAAGGTCACCTAACCATTTAGAGGGAACTTGTGACTTAAGGTAGGGATACCACATTTGTGGGATAAAGGTCACCTAACCACTTATGTTGATAAACTCAAATGTGTGTGCAAGTAGGGTAACTTGATTTGCAAACCATGTTAAATGGATCACCTACAATATGGTTTCCAATGGTGTTGATGGGATTAACATGCCGACTTTACATATGATGTTTAAGTCGATCCCATACCTCTAGAAATTGCAAATGGTTGCAACCGTCAATCGTTGACCACCTTATTAATTTAAATCATGGGATAAAGGTCACCTAACCACAATTTAAATGTAATGTGTGGTTCTAGATTTTAATATAAAAATGACCTTAAAAGGTATTAAGTATTTAAAATAGCAATATCGAAAATACTAAAATAGATCTTTGTTAAATTTTGTAGATGGCCACCAATAATGATAATCAAGATAATTCATCCGTGTCCGCCCAATCATTGTGAGCGATTCTCCAAAAGGAACGACTAAATCATAATAATTTCATTTATTGGTATCGAAACTTGAGAATCATTCTCAAGCAAGAGAGACAATCATAAATTTTAGACGACCCTATCCTCGATCAACCTACTGAGGATGACGAGGAGGCCGATAACGATTGGCTGAAGTACACTGAGGACTCCGTCCAAGTGTCTTGTCTCATGCTGGCGAGCATGACTCCGGATCTCCAAAAGTAGTATGAATATCACGGAGCTTATGACATGATAACCCAGCTGAAGGAAACGTTCCAACAGCAAGCGAGGGTTAAGCGCTTCGAAACGGTTCGAGCACTCCATGCATGTCGTATGGACGACAACCAATCGGTTTCATCTTATGTACTTAAGATGAAAAGCCACATTGACCGCCTCGAAGGCTTAATTGTCCTGTCTCGAAGGAATTGGCCATGGATTTGATCCTCAATGGCGTTACCAAGAAGTTCGAGACATTCGTGTTGAACTACAACATGAATGCTTGGGACAAAAGCATTGGTGAGCTTCACTCAATGCTCAAAATGGCCAAGGCGGCCATGGGTAAAAGGATTTTACCCGTTCTCACCATCAATGAAGGTGGGAACAAGAAAAGGACTCATCCCACACCCAAGGCAAAGGTTGCCAAGGGCAAGGGACCCGTATGGGGAAAAGGGAAAAGGGTGGTAAGGGTGCCCCCCAAACCACAAGAGAAGAAGCAAAAGGTTGCTACTAATGACCCATGCTTCAAGTGTGGGGAGGTTGGACATTGGGCAAGAAATTGTCCTGTCCATCTCCAAGAGTTGAAAGCAAAGAGGGATGCTGGGCAAACCTACGGTACAATATACATGATCCATATTGATTTAAACATGATATCCTTTAACACATGGGTATTAGATACTGGATGTGGAACTCACATTTGCAATTTGTTGTAGGGGTTCAAAAGAAGTAGTGACTTCAAGAAAGGGGATGTTAGCCTCCACATGGGCAATGGGGCTAAAGTTCAAGTTGAAGCCCGTGGTGACTACATCTTGAAACATCCAAATGGTTTGGAAGTAATTTTGAAAAATGTTTTGTATGCTCCTAGTTTGACTAGGAATATTTTATTTGTAGCCCTATTAAAACAATTTGGATATGTATTATCATTTGTTGAAAAAGATATTCATGTTTCTTTAAATGATATGTTCTACTTTAAAGCTATTCCCATTAATGGTATTTATGAAATGGTTCATGAAAATACTTTAAATAGTTCATTATACCAAACTAGCACCAAGAAACTCAAGTTGGATTTGAGTGATACCTATCTTTGCCATTGTCGTCTTGGTCATATAAACAAGAAAAGAATTCAAACACTACAAAAGAATGGTCTTTTAAAAACAAATGAATGTGATTCATTTGATGTATGTGAATCTTGTCTACAAGGGAAAATGACTAAGGCACCCTTTAGTGGATCTAACGAAAGGGCAAAAGATTTATTAGGAATCATACATTCGGATGTATATGGTCCTTTTAAGCCAATGACTAGGAATGGTGAAAGATACTTTCATTACCTTTACCGACGATTATAGTCGCTATGGGTATGTGTACTTATTAAGGCACAAAGATGAAGCTTTTGAAATGTTCAAAATCTTCAAGAATGAAGTAGAAAATCAACTCAACAAGTCAATTAAAGTTCTCCGCACCGATAGAGGAGGTGAATACATAAGTGATGCTTTTCAAGATCATCTTAGGAGTTGTGGGATTGTCTCACAACTCACTCCACCTGGAACACCACAACATAATGGTTTGTCTGAGAGGAGGAATCAAACTTTATTGGATATGGTCCGATCTATGATGGCTAGAAGCACATTACCTCTATCATTTTGGGGTTTTGCTTTGCTCTCCACGGCCCGTATTCTAAATATGGCCCCAACCAAAAAGGTGGAAAGGACACCCTTTGTGAAGTGGCATGGAAGAGTTCCATCCCTATCATACTTAAGTGTCTGGGGTTGTGAGGCTTATGTTAAGACTCCCACCCCAAACAAATTGGAAGTCCGATCCACCAAGTGCATCTTTGTTGGATATCCTAGAGATTCTATGGGATATTATTTCTATGATCCACTGGAACAAAAAGTGTTTGTTGCCAGAAAGGGTGAGTTCTTAGAAGCAAATTTCCTTATGGAAGGAACAAGCAGTAGAACAGTGGATCTAGAGGAGGATTAAGAACCACAACCCAATGCATATTTGGTTAAAACTAGCACTCAACATGAGGATGTTGAAGATGATCAATTGGTTGATCAATACACACAAAGCATTCGCAGAAGTGGTAGAACTAGTAATCCACCTGAAAGATATGGATTTTTCATGGATGGATGCTATGTGGTAGATTCAGATGAACCACCACATACCATGATGCAGTGTCCGATTCGGATTGTGACAAATGGCTCGAGGCCATGAGCATTGAAATGCAATCCATGCATGACAATCAAGTATGGGACTTGGTTGTACCACCTCTTAACTCCAAAGTAGTTGGAAGCAAGTGGGTTTTCAAGAAGAAAACCGATATGCACGGAAACTTGGATACTTATAAGGCTAGACTTGTAGCAAAGGGTTTCACTCAAACTCAAGGGGTTGATTATGATGAAAGTTTCTCACCTGTTACGATGCTAAAGTCTATAAGGATATTGTTTGCCATAGCTGCTCATTATGATTATGAGATTTGGAAAATGGATGTCAAAACCGCTTTCCTAAATGGATATCATGAGGAAGATGTCTATATGGTTCAGCCTGAAGGTTTTGTCAATCCAAAACATCCTGATAAGGTATGAAAGTTAAAGAAATCAATCTATGGATTGAAACAAGCATCAAGAAGTTGGAATTACCGTTTAATGAAGAAATAATTAATTCGGATTCATCAAGAACGCTGATGAAGCTTGTGTATATAAGAAAGCTAGTGGGAGCATCATCACTTTCCTAGTATTATATGTTGATGACATACTACGATTTGGAAATGACATTCCAACCTTGAAAGGTGTAAAAACTTGGCTTGGAAGTCGTTTTTCCATCAAGGATCTTGGTAAAGCCGCCTCTATTCTCAGAATAAAGATCTATAGGGATAGATCAAGGTGGTTGATGGGTTTAAATCAAAGTGCATACATTGATAAAATCTTGAAAAGGTTCAAGATGGAGAACTCTAAGAAAGGTACGGTACCTATTCAAAGAGGATCGATATTGAGTACGACTCAATGTCCTAGCTCAAAGGATGAGCAAGATAAAATGAAGGCAATCTCATACGCATCTGCTATTGGATCCATCATGTATGCAATGATATGCACTCGACCAGTCGTGTCATGCACCTTAAGCATGACAAGCCGATACGAGCAAAATCCTGGAAATAGTCATTAGATGGCTGTTAAGAACATACTTAAGTACCTAAGGAGGACAAAATATATGTTCCTAATCTATGGATCCGGTGATGAGGAACTCGTTGTAAAAGGTTACACGGATGCGAGTTTCCAAACATATCGTGATGATTCACGGTCATAGTTGGGATATATTTTCATTCTGAATGAAGGAGCGGTCTCTTCGAAGAGCTCCAAACAGGATGTGGTGGCTCTGTCAACTACAGAATCAGAATATGTTGCCGCCTCATTGGCAGCTCAAGAAGTTGCATGATTGAAGAAATTCATTGCCGATCTAGGGGTTATCCCTTCCATTCAGGACCCCCTAGAGATCTTTTGTGATAACGAGGGTGCGATTGCTTAAATCAAGGAACCTCGTGCTCATCAAAAGACTAGGCACATTGAGCGTAGATTCAACTACATACGAGATGAAGTTGAAAAGGGAAAGACATGTATTCGCAAAGTTCACATAGATCAGAACATTGCGGATCCTCTCACGAAGCTCCTTGAAAAGGCAATGCATGAAGGTCATACTTGTGCCGTGGGACTTCGATATTCTAGTGATTGGATTTGATCTATAAATTTTTATTTGGTTATGTGGAACTCTTTATTATTTGAATAAAATTATTTGGTTATAATGTTTCGATTAATGTTCCAATTTAGCATGTTTAATCCATGTGTAAATTGTTTACTCTAAACGTCCGTAGTCATTCAGACTTGTGGGAACAAGTGTGAGGGTAAGATTATTATGAACTTGGATTGGTTGATATTCATAAAGAAGAATATAGAGCAATGGGTTGCTACCAAGGTTCATAGATATTTCTACGATACAAATATTGGACTAACCCGCATCTCAAATTTTACTACATGGAATCTTATTGATTGATCATAAGTAAATTTGAGTAAAGGCGAATATCATTTGGTATCCTCAGACCTGAGATACATATTGGGTTTTAATATTCACCAAGTATCATACCTTGATCTAGTTATCCACTGTTCTGAAATAATGGACAGTACATGAGACTATGTTCAGGAGTGACACGAGGTGTTTCTGAGAAACATATGTAGTCAAGATGGGATTTGTTCCTCTTATCATTAAGAGCAAGATGTTAAGGCCTGATTAAGTTAAATAAAAAGGAATGATCATTGTGTGTCCTTGGATTTAACATGACATCTGTAACAAAAGGATAAATGATTAGTTCACCTAAATCATTTCAAGTAGGATACTTGAATGGGATGATGTTATTGAATGGCTATAAGTCATGCGTATTAAGGGTAGTAAACCTTTTTAGGCGGTATTTATTGCCTGCATCAATCTTCTATGAATCTTGTGCAAGTGAGAGATTGTAGGATTCTATATGCCCAAGACACGTAGAATATTGATGCGGTTAGTACGTTATGATCCAAGTCGGGTTATACCCAATAACAAGCTTTGCAAACACAAACAATTATTTAATTGACGATATGATCATGCAATTAAATAACCACACCAAATTTATAAAATAGGTTTTCTAAATAAGTTGCATATGAGATGGAACAACTTACTAGGATATTTTGTTCAAGAATAGTTTTTGTAATGTTATTTAAGTAGGCTAGATAACATCAAATAATAAAAGGGTGCATAACTTATACAATTAAATGGTTAATTGTATAACTTATTAAGTGACTAGTTTAATATATGTGTGTTTTGTTTAAGAGGGGAACCCCCCTTTTGAACATGTTTTCGGCCGCCCCTTTGAAGGGGATGGCCCCTTTATTCTTCCTTGAAAACACACACAATAAGTTATGTCCAACACTCAATGTTCAACTCTCAAGACATGCAAAAATTAAAAACAAAAAAAACTCTCCTCTCTCACTCAACGAGCTCTCGGCACAAGCAGCAGATTTTGGAGGTTTTGAGTTGTTTTGGTGGTGTTTCTTCCTAAAAAGAAGGTGTTTTGCAATCAAACATGGGGTATACAAGCTTGAGAGGACCTCCTTTGGTGCCTTGGTCGATTTCCTGGACAACATCGTCTTCCATTCTCGAAAATCTTGCTGCTGAAAGGTAGATTATGGCAGCTTCTTCATAGCTGTCCTAACGTGATGGTTGCATTTTCATAGTAAGCATCATTCACATATAAAAGATTCTCTTGTTCTTGGATTTTCTTAAAACATATAACATCAAAGATTAATCTGGATTTTCAGCTTATAAACAATGTTATAATGATCCACTTCCGCTGCGTTTTTTTCAGAAAGTTTAATAGGTTAAACTTGGATTTCATCTTCTAACAAACCCTTCATCTTCTAACAAACCCTTCATTTTCATCCTCCAATAGGATGTTTATCACATCTTTAACTTTGCTAGATTTAGTAAAGTTAGATGAAGAAGTCTTTATGTGAACATTTGATGTTTGAGAGTGAGATTTAGGAGGAGATTGAGAATGAGATTGTGTTGTGTAAGCAGGAGCACTAGTAAATGATGAATCAGTGAAAAATCTTGCTCCGAAAAATAAATCTCCTTCTTTTTCTTTAACTTTCTCACTTTTTGCCCTGAATGCATTTTCAACTGTGTTTGCTGGAGAAGCAACAAACTGATACTGAGACATTGACGTTGCTTTATCATTTTTCCTTGAGCTTTCATCAATCTCTGACTCAATCTTGGCAATAAGTAGATCTAGATCCATTGGGAACTTCTCAGTTTGCTTTAGTAAGGTTACTGTTTGTTTCCATGATGAGGGTAAAGCATTGAGTACTCTAAGATTTAGATCTTCAAGATCAGGCTTCATACCAACTATTGACATCTCAGTTGTAAGTTGTACGAATCTGTTCATCATCTCGTTTATAGTTTCTCCAGACAAATATTGAAAGAATTCTAATTTCCTTTTCAACTTTTGTTTCTTGAGATTTTGAATCTCCTTGCCTCCTTCACATATAGTCTTAAGGCTTTATACATGGTATATCTAGTTTGATAGCCATCAAGCCTTGCAATAACTTCCAAAGGTAGTCCTTTACACATCAAGGAGTATGCTTTGACATCATTCTTACTTTTCTCAAATCATCTCGTTGAAGACTATCTTCAGGATAGGGTTCTTGAGAATCTTTAGTTTATACAAACCCTCTGTCAGGTCCATCAGTGATTATAAGGATGAATGGTCCTTTTTCTATGGATTTCCAAAGATCAGTGTCAATGGAATTTAAGTGATGTTCAACCTAAGAACCAATTTTTGAAATCAACTCTATTTTTAAGTTTTGGTACTCTATTTTCAGAATCTTCTAATCTCACCATTCTTATATTTTGGTTGTTTTTCTTATATTTTGAATTAAGAAAAGGAATGAAAAAGTATTTGAAAGTTTTCTTTTAAAAAAGTTCTTAAGTATCAAATATGATACGCCTGAATAGTACTAAAACTTCCAAACAGTTGACGCGCCTAAGTTGAGAGACGTTTAAGGGATTGCCTTAGAAAAAATTCCAAAACGCCCAAATTGATGCGTCTGAATAGTAGTAAAATGCCTGAAGAGTTGTGATGCGCCTACACAGTTGTAATACGCCTCAACAGTTGTCAAACGTCTAAAAAGTTCAAATACGCGTCAACAAAGATGATGCGTCTAGACTTTTACTCTTCAACAGTGGTCAAACCTCTGAACTGAAAATGTCTACACAATTTTAATGCGACTAAACAGTAATCAACGCCTAACACTTAGACAATTTTTTCAGCAAACTTCAACCTAATGCACCACATTCATCATGTTCATATGAATGTAACTAACTCAAATCTAATGAAATTCTTCAAAAGTTGATGAATTGGATTGAAACTTTCCAATTAAATGAGTTTTATGCCCATAATCATTCTTCTAACATAAATTTCTATCAATTTCAACAACAAATCAATGAATTTTTCAATTTTCAGTTCGAAAAAGCAATGAAGTGTTTGAACACAAATTCAACAAATTATCTTGAATTTGTTGAATTTAACTGCTAATTGTGATTTAGAACATGTTTCTGATGATGTAACACATCTGAAATCAACAAATTATCATTTGAATTGTCTATCAATCACAGATTCAGTGACCTTTTTGAGTTTCAAAGTTCGATAAACTTCAAAATTACTCAAATAACATCTACCAACAGCTCTGATACCAATTGATAGGATCAATTGAGCTAATCTGTGATGATATATGAACAAAATTTAAAGAAAAACACAAACAAAGTAATCGAATTCAAGCAAGATATCAACAAAATTCAAAGTTTCATTAATATGAAGCAAAGACAATTACAAAGTAATAAGCAGTGGTTCATTCTCTATCTCTACTAACTATCTGTCTAAGCTATTTATAATGAAACACAGGAACTAAGTAATTACAAACTTGTCCATATACTATTACAAAAAGTAAAAAGACACATGAATACAACATGTCAATCTTTCTTGAGTCCTAACAAATAGTCCTGTATAAGAAGTAAAATCTATACATAAATGGTTGAAATGGCATAAACAAATGACTTCATGATAAAGCCATGTTCTTGATCACCCATGGATATGATTCTGATGATGTGTGTAGCATGACATATGAGGGATTGAAAGCAGGAGAGGATAAAGTCAACAAACTACTGGACCCCATGTTTGAGACTGAGTATGAGCGAACTCTTTCTCAAAAGGTTCTTGTGCCCAAACTTTCAGCCATGAAGAAATTAACATCAACTCCTCAACCCCTATATCCGGATCCTTATGGCATGTCTGATAAGGAAATGAAGGATTATCTTTCAAGCCAAGGGTTCACAAGAAGGAAGCATGGGAATATGAAAACAAATTCACTAAAAGTTGTCACTCTCAGGCTGATTAATGAAAAGAAAGATAGGCTTAAGCAGATAGAAGAAGAAATCATAAACAAAAAGCAAAGATCTAGAGTGTCAGCTCAAGACATGTAACTCACCCAAAAAGATCAAGACTTTTTGGCACCTGTGCTTCATAAATACCCTAAGATGTTTGCTGAACCCTCCCAACTGAAACTTCAAGAAAGGTTAACCACAGCAGAGATGATTAGAGGTGTATATACTCGCAAAGGAAAAATTGATAAGAAAATCATTGCATGGAAGTACGATAGTGATTGGAACATGTTCATGGTGAAAAGGATTTGAGGGCTAGTACAATTCTTTATAAAGTAATCGGTACTTGTAAATGCCCTAGATATGCATGATTTGAAGGAACTAGCCAATATGGAATTGATCAACCATAAGGCTATGTTGAGTAGTTATGAATTTGAAGACATACTTAAAATGTTCAAATGAACTGATAACTTAAAATCATTAAAAGTAATCTGCATGAGAAAAGATAGGTCTTTCATCAATCCCCTAGAGAGAAGAAGCAAACAAAACAAGCTGAAGAAGTTGTGTTCCTGAGCTAAAAGTGAAACCAACAGAGACGTCGAAGAGAAAACTAGTATCTGGTACCCATTCCTCCATACTATCTCAAATGTGTATTATGATGAGAAAACTTATGAGCGGGTCATTCAAAGAAAATAGGGAGAAATGGAAGGAGCTGAAATAAGATTATTCAGTTAATATGAGGTAAGACTATTTGATGAATCTTACATCCACTACATATATACCAGACATTTCAGAGGAATCAGCAACAAACTAGGAGAACAAGACATGCACTTCTTCCTCAAGTGCATCAAACTGCGGAAAATGGAATATGATCATATCATTGTGAAGAGAGTTAAAAGAAAGAAGAAAAAGACCCCTTTGCAGCTTGGGAATATTGTTAAGTTGGAGGTTGATGTGGATGGAAGCTTATTAATTCATAGAGATGGGTTGTCAACAGTTTCTATTTGGGAACCTATTTTCCTCAAGAAATTGCCACTAGAAGCCATCTGCAATATGAGCAAAATGAAGATCCATGTGCTGAGCAGGGAAAGGATGTCAGAAGCAATAGACTTTGTCAACATGATCAAGGCTATTTTGGATCCAACTCAAGCAGCACCTTTTATGCCTCCACAAGACCCAACAAAATCTACACAACCTCAATCACTACCCGAACATTGAAGAACATAGGCTCCATGATCCTTTTAGTGAAAGTCATCTTAGTTTGCATGTTCATTGACTGGGTAGTGAGATTGAGATTCTCACTTAGGATCGAGTATAATGATTGAGTTAGTGATGAATGGCGGAATCATACAATCAACAAACATTCAATGCAGAAGAAATACTCATAAATGCTTTGTATATATTAATTAAGGTGATTGATTAAAATAAAAGCTAGGGTTTAGCAAGAAGAGTAATAATTAACCTAGGGAATACATAATTATCTGATTGTCTATATTTTGTCACCTCATGTACGAGGTTGTCTATTCTATTTATAGCCAGACAAGTTGCCTTTTACAAAATGACTAAATACCCCTAACCTATACATCAGAACTAGTATAAGTGTTCATTCGCATTTCTTGTTGTTCATCCGCATTGGCAAATGCGGATGAGTTGGCTTAATCAACATTTTTTTCATTGATCTTCCGCATTAGTATGTTGGTCATCCGCACGGGTTAATGCGGATGAACAATACTTCAATGCATTTGTGTAGTCATCCGCATTTGCTAATGCGGAAGAAAAAACACTTGTCTGCATATTCTTCTAAGCTAATTGCATTTGTTAATGCTCCCAGAACTCCACAACAAAATGGTGTTGCTGAGAGGAGGAACAAGAAACTTATTGAGTCTCCTCGAACTATGTTAGCTGATTCAAACTACGTCTAACATTCTGGGCAGAACAGGGTTCTTGTAGTTAAGCCATATGGAGAAACCCCTTATGAGTTATGGAACAAGAGGCCATCGACAATTTGGCAAAATTTGCTGAAAAGTCAGATAATGCTATCTTTGTTAGAAACTATTCTAGCTCTAAAGCTTATAGAGTTTACAACATCAAGAATCACTAATTTGAGGAATCATCTAATATTGTTGTTACTTAGCACACTCCTTGTGTTAGGGGGAATGGCCCTGATCATATTTTTGATTTAGAATTGTTGCCAAACCATCTTGTGAGAATGTTTGAGTTAGAACAAATGCTTAAAGTGATTTTGATGCTCATCAACTATTTAAGCTACCCAGGCCTCTTCCAAGTTCTCCAGGAGCTGCCACAAATCAGGCTTCCACTATTGGCAGATCTAATAGTATAACTATATAAAGGGATAGTGAAGCTTCAACTAGTGAATCACCTGCGGATCCTCAAATTTCATCAGGTGATCCTGCACAACACCAAGCTGATGGAAGTAGCATCTTGAAGGAACAGACAACTATTAATGTTGCTTCACGACCAACAATTGATGATGTTTCTCATTCATTCGATCAGTCCTCATTAAATGAGTTTAAAACAAAAGCTGGACAAAGTGTTCAAGCTCCAGAGCAAAATATGTCCAATCTGGATCTATCTTTGCAACTAAAAAGTTATTCCTCGTCTAAGGATTCATAACACTCATCCAGCTAAGAACATCATAGGGGATATCTCTGAAGGTGTGAGAACAATAGCAGAGACTCATCATGGGAATGTCTACTTATACTCATGCTTTTTGTCCCGGATGGAACCCAAGAAGGTAGAAAATGCCTTGAAAGATAGTAGCTGGGTTGAATCGATGCAACAGGAGCTGCTTCTATACAAGAGACAAAAGGTTTGGAGCCTATGTCTGCTACCATCTGGTCAAGTACCTATAGGCACAAAATTAGTTTTCAAAAACAAGAGAGATGATAGAGGCTTGATTATCAAGAACAAAGCAAGACTAGTGGTTCAAGGATACACTCAAGAGGGGGGAATCAATTATACTGATGTCTTTGCAACTATTGCAAGACTTGAGGCAGTTAGGATCTTCCTTGATTATGCTGCATCCAAGAATTTCACTATCTACCAATTTGAAGTCAAGTGTGTGTTTCTATATGGGGATATAGATAGGGAAGTCTACATGTGCCAGCCTCCAGGATTTGAAGACCCACATCACCGCAACCATGTGTGCAAATTCGATAAAACTCTATATGGGCTACACCAAGCACCTAGGCTTTGGTATGAGACTTTGTCTTAGCTTCTTCTGAAGAATGGTTACACTAGAGGTACCATTGATAAGTCTCTTTTCCTTAAGGAAGTCTGGAAAGGATATTTTGCTTGTTTAAGTCTATGTTGATGACATCATCTTTGGTTCTTCAAACGACCAAATGTTAGACATTGATAGCATTATGAAGAAGATGTTTGAGATGAGTTCTATGGGAAAGAATGACTTTTTCCTTGGAATTCAGGTGGACCAATTAAAGGAAGGATTTTTCATCAGTCAATCCAAGTATGTCATGCTGCTCCAGAGCTGTCCCACCTAGCTGCTACCAAGAGAATCCTCAAATACCTCAAAAGAGCACCTAAACTAGGTCTCTGGTATCCTAGGAATAATGATTTTAATCTCTATGGATACTCTAACAGTGACTTTGGTGGCTGCAACATTGAAAAGAAATCAACATCAGGAGGATGTCAATTTCTTAGTGGAAGGATCATCTCATGGGAATGCAAGAAACAATTCTGTGTCTCTAAATCAACTGCTGAAGCTAAACACATTGTTGCTGCAAGTTGCTGTGCTATGCTGCTATAGATTCAGAACCAGATGTTAGACTATGGATTCAACTTTATGAGCACTCCTATCCACATTGACAACAACAGTGCTATCTTTATCACTGGAAATCCTATGAAACACTCCAAGACCAAGCATATTGATATGAGGTATCCTATCATTAGAGACATTCATGAGAAGAATTTGATTAAACTAATCAAAGTTGATTCAAATGAAGAATATGCTGACTTGTTCACCAAAGCTTTTGATGAACAGAGATTTAAGTATCTCATTACAGCTATTGGGATGATAAACATTGACTAGTTCACCTCTTTTGAAAACCTTTTAATATGTAATGTCTTATGTCAATACAACCTAAGCCCTGTTAAAAAAGGTTTGTCTCTTTGAATTTGACTAAGTATAAATTCTTCCGAAGACGAATTAACCCTAGGAAGATATTTTACATATCTTCCGAAGCAAAATTCCTCCAAGGATAATTTTCTTCTCGGGAGAGTTTTTTTACTGTGTAATGAAAATATTTTGGACCCCACACTGTAAAAAGTGAATATTTTGTTAATGGTGTCGGATTATTTAACTGAACTAAACCTTACCGCCCCTGTCACATCATCCACTAAAATAACACATTACCTTATCCTAACCCCATTACAGCCACCTCACCCTTTATTAAATAGTCCCAACTATTCACTTTCATCTTCTTACCACAAATTTTTACTGCCCTAAAAGCTTTCTTCCTTCCCAATTTACCCAAACTCAAACTCATCCACCTTCACTTTTCACAAATGGCACTTAACCCTCAACACAATCAAGTCGCACTTCTTGATTCCGTAAGAGATGCCGACTTCTTTGAAATCGTCTCCTTTCTCACCCAATCATCCTATTACATTGCCCTCACTGTTAATACTACTGTGTACTCCAATCATGTGGCTAAATTATCGGATAACGGTCGGATTGAAACCCTAAATGGGATTCGTGTAATTCGATCGAGTTTATGTGGCCGGGAGTTAGTCATTACTTAACAACTAATCAGGGAGCACCTCGAGCTTCATGATGAGGGTACACCCATAGAGTTCCCCAAAGCAAATTTGGACAACACTTAAATTCAAATGGGCTATGGTGGAAACGTCAGCAGGTCAACTGTGTACAAATTCAACTTTTCTTACAACTAGAAGTTCCTGCTACATGTTGTTCTTCACTATCTATCAAATAAATCTGGGGATGAGATCAAATTCCATAAGAACTATGGTGCCTAGTTCATGGAATGGTGAAAGGCCTCCGATTCAGTTATTCCATATTTGTGCTAACAAATCTCATGGGAAATCTCCAAAGAGAAACATTCTTTGTGTATCCCATAATTGTCTAGCACATTATCAACGGTGAGCTGGACCAGAGTCGGCTTTTCTGTGCAGCCAGTCTACACGTCCCTCAAATGAGGCCAACCATCTTCAAAACATTAAAGAAGGTATCCACCAACTTAATGTGGAGAAGTTGGTCAACCTAAGGTCCAAATTGTGACATCCGTCACCTTAAGGTCCGTTGAACGACATAAATGACATGGAAATATTTTAATTAATCTTCCTTTTCTTCATGAACTCCTGCTTTACGGAATCATGTCTGCTTATTTTTCCCTTGTGCCTGTACTTCCTTCGAGAATGTGTGTTAAGCATAAAACATTTATAAATTTCATCACCATTACCACCAAATATATCATTTTAATTTCGACCATTGTCACTAATAAGACCATTTTAGGCTATCAAATGCCAATAAATACACTTTTAACCTTAATATAACAAACATATTAAGATCGTAATCAGCCGAAACAAATTTTGGGAAACTAGAGGGTCAAGTGCAGGGACTAAACTTGTAATTTTGCAAACCTGGGCTGGGTATATAAGCCCCATTTCCAGCCATTTATCCTCATCTTCATCTTCTTCACCTTCAACCTTTTCTCCACTTTTTTCTCTCGATCTAGCACCAAAAATCGTCACGATTGTCGCGTTCTCACTACCAAATCTGGGTATCATCGTTTGTACGCGTTCCTAGCAGTAGACAACCTTGTTCAACCGTTTTTGGTTCGGTTTTACTGCTGCGATTTCTAGGGTTTCGGGTGCTTGGGTTCATCCGAGCACATGAGGTCGAGTGGGTGCGTGTGTGAGGTCTTTCGGCTTGTGTTTCATGTTTGTGTATGTTAGTGGAGTGTTTCTGGAAGTCCTCGTGGTATAAAACCCGCGTTAGAGCAGCTCGGGGGCTGCTCAGCCCGACCACAGTCGCGATTCTGCAGTTCAGGCGACTGGGTCTGTCATGCGATTGAGCCGTACGACTGAGTGAGTCGTGCGACTGAATCGTGCGTCTAAGTCAATCGTGCGACTGAGTTGTGCGACTAGGCATGTCGTGCGACTGGGTGTTTGTATGCGATTGAGTCATGCGTATGAATGATTGTGTGCGACTGAATCATGCGTCTAAGTCAATGATTGCATGAAAGCACGCCGGAGCTTACGAAAACAATGCTACTCTTTTCTGGCTCATGTGGTGGAAAAGAAAGAGGAGGAACATGAATTGACAAATATCCCTATAGTGCGGGATTACCAGATGTATTCCCAGATGACTTGTCTGGTTTGCCTCCTCCACGACAGGTGGAATTTCGTATTGATTTGGTTCCTGGAGCTACACCGGTAGCAAAGACACCGTATCGGTTGGCACCGTCCGAAATGCAAGAGTTATCTAGCCAGTTACAGGAACTACTGGAGAAGGGTTTTATTCGGCCAAGTCACTCGCCTTGGGGAGCACCAGTGTTATTTGTCAAGAAGGATGGGTCGTTCCGTATGTGCATCGACTATCGTGAGTTGAACAAATTAACTGCGAAGAATCGGTATCCTCTCCCCAGGATCGACGACCCGTTTGATCAGTTACAAGGAGCTTCATATTTTTCCGAGATCGACCTTCGGTCTGGATATCACCAACTAAGAGTTCTTGAGGAGGACATACCGAAGACAGCATTTAGAACTCGTTATGGGCACTATGAGTTCTTGGTCATGCCGTTTGGATTGACTAACGCACCAGCTGTGTTCATGGACTTGATGAATCGAGTGTGCAAACCTTACTTGGATAAGTTTGTGATCGTATTCATCGACGACATACTTATCTACTCTCGATCGAAGGAGGACCATGAAGAACACCTTCGGCAATACTGGAACTGTTAAGAGAAGAGAAACTTTTCGCGAAGTTCTCGAAGTGTGAGTTCTAGCTGCGAGAGGTAAAGTTTTTGGGTCATGTGGTTAACAAAGACGGGATTCATGTAGATCCCGGCAAGATCGAAGCGGTAAAGAAATGGGATACACCCCAGACACCTTCAGAGATACGACAGTTCTTAGGATTGGCCGGATACTATCGTCGTTTCATTGCGAACTTTTCAAAGATCGCTCAACTATTGACATTGCTGACTCAGAAAGACAAGAAGTTTGATTGGGGAGATGCGCAAGAACGGGCGTTCCAAACGCTGAAAGATAAGTTGTGCAATGCACCGATATTGTCCCTCCCGGACGGAACTGATGATTTTGTGGTGTACTGTGATGCTTCGCATCAAGGGTTGGGATGTGTACTAATGCAGAAAGATAAGGTGATCGCCTACGCTTCGCGACAACTTAAGGTGCACGAGAAGAACTACACGACTCATGATCTTGAGTTGGGCGCTGTAGTATTCGCACTTAAAATATTGAGGCATTACTTGTATGGAACCAATGCATCGTATACACAGATCATAAAAGCCTTCAACATATTCTGGATCAGAAGGAACTGAATATGCGACAACGACGTTGGGTAGAGCTTCAAGATGTACCACGATTGTGAAATCCGGTATCATTCGGGGAAGGCTAACGTGGTGGCTGATGCTCTAAGCCGCAAGGAACGTGTGAAACCACTACGTGCTCGAGCTTTGAGATTGACCATTCAAACAAATTTGAAAGCCCAGATCCAAATTGAACAAAGTGAAGCATTGAAGGAAGAAAATCTTGCGGGAGAAGAATTCCGAGGGTTGGATAAACAACTGATGTGCAGGACGATGGCGTACAGTACTTCGTGGACCGTATATGGGTACCCAAGTGGGGAGGTGTACGTACCCTGGTCATGGATGAGCACATAAGACACGATATTCTATTCATCCTGGCGCAGACAAGATGTACCACGATCTCAAAGATCTGTACTTGTGGCCAGGCCTAAAGAAAGACATAGCCACGTACGTCAGCAGATGCTTGACATGCTCGAAAGTTAAAGCTGAACATCAGAAACCATCAGGACTGTTACAGCAACCTGAGATTCCCGAATGGAAATGGGAGAATATAGCCATGGATTTCATACCCAAACTCCCTAAAACAAGCAACGGGCATGACTCGATATGGGTCGTAGTGGATCAAATGACGAAATCAGCACACTTCTTGCCAATCTGAGAAGACTTCAAAATGGACAAGTTGGCGAGATTGTACATTAAAGAGGTCGTGACAAGACACGGAGTGCCGGTGTCAATCATCTCCGACCGTGACGGCCGATTCACTTCACGATTTTGGCAAACACTACAGAAAGCAATGGGCACTCGATTAGACATGAGTACCGCCTATCACCCTCAAACAGATGGCCAAAGTGAACGAACCATACAAACGCTAGAAGACATGCTGAGAGCATGTGTAATCGACTTTGGTGGTAGTTGGGATACTCATTTGCCATTGATTGAATTCTCATACAATAACAGCTACCACACCAGCATTGGGTGTGCTCCGTTCGAAGCGTTGTACGGAAGGAAGTGTAGATCACCCGTTTGTTGGGCCGAGATTGGTGAAAGTCAGCTAACAGGCCCATAGATCATCCAGGAAACAACCGACAAGATCTTCCAAATCAAAGATAGACTGAAAGCCGCTAGGGATCGCCAAAAGAGCTACGCCGACAATCGTCGAAAGCCACTAGAATTCAACGTTGGGGACCGAGTGTTACTCAAAGTCTCTCCTTGGAAAGGAGTTGTTCGGTTTGGAAAGAGAGGGAAGTTAGCCCCGACATACGTGGGACCATTCGAGATTACAGAAAGATTGGTCCAGTGGCTTACCGATTAAGGTTACCACAAGAACTCAACGGTGTGCATGATACCTTCCATGTGTCGAACCTCAAGAAGTGTTTGGCTAACGAATCACTTCACATACCCATTGACGATATCAAAATCGACGAAAAGCATCATTTTATTGAGGAACCCATTGAGGTCATGGATCGTAAAGTCAAACAGTTGAAGCGCAGTAGAATACCAATTGTTCGCGTAAGGTGGAATTCGAAACGAGGGCCAGAGTTTACATGGGAACGGGAAGATCAAATGAAACTCAAATACCCACACTTACTCGTGGATGACACTCTTGGACCTAACTCCAGCTGAATTTCGGGACGAAACTCTCTCAACTGGGGGATACTGTGACATCCGTCACCTTAAGGTCCGTTGAACGACATAAATGACATGGAAATATTTTAATTAATCTTCCTTTTCTTCATGAACTCCTGCTTTACGGAATCATGTCTGCTTATTTTTCCCTTGTGCCTGTACTTCCTTCGAGAATGTGTGTTAAGCATAAAACTTTTATAAATTTCATCACCATTACCACCAAATATATCATTTTTAATTTCGACCATTGTCACTAATAAGACCATTTTAGGCTATCAAATGCCAATAAATACGCTTTTAACCATAATATAACAAACATATTAAGATCGTAATCAGCCGAAACAAATTTTTGGGAAACTCGAGGGTGAAGTGCAGGGACTAAACTTGTAATTTTGCAAACCTGGGCTGGGTATATAAGCCCCATTTCCAGCCATTTATCCTCATCTTCATCTTCTTCACCTTCAACCTTTTCTCCACTTTTTTCTCTCGATCTAGCACCAAAAATCATCATGATTGTCACGTTTTCACTACCAAATCTTGGGTATCATCGTGTGTACGCGTTCCTAGCAGGTAGACAACCTTGTTCAACCCGTTTTTGGTTCGGTTTACTGCTGCGATTTCTAGGGTTTCGGGTGCTCGGGTTCATCCGAGCACATGAGGTTGAGTGGGTGCGTGTGAGGTCTTTCTGCTTCTGTTTCATGTTGTGTATGTTAGTGGAGTGTTTCTGGAAGTCCTCGTTGTACAAAACCCGCGTTAGAGCAGCTCGGGGGCTGCTCAGCCCTACCACAGTCGCGATTCTGCAGTTCAGGCGACTGGGTCTGTCATGCGATTGAGCCGTACGACTGAGTGAGTCGTGCGACTGAATCGTGCGTCTAAGTCAATCGTGCGACTGAGTTGTGCGACTAGGCATGTCGTGCGACTGGGTGTTTGTATGCGATTGAGTCATGCGTATGAATGATTGTGTGCGATTGAGTCAGGTGACCAACTAAGTGTATGCGATTGTGCGTGTTTCGCACGACTGGAGTCCAATCGCACGAATGAAGATTCAATCGCACGAAAGTAGCTAATTCGGACGATTGAGGGTTGATTCGTGCGCATGGAGGTTGGGTCGTGCGAATGTGTGTGTTGTGTGGTGCGACTGAGTCCAATCGCACGAATGAAGGTTCAATCGCACGAAAGTAGCTAATTCGCACGATTGAATGTTGATTCGTACGAATGGAACGTGGGTCGAGCGTCTGATCCCGTCGTGTGTCTGATGATGCTTGTGTCCGCTTGTGTGTGTGCTACCCACGACCGAACCGATACAACCCGAACCGACCAAACATTACTATATGCTTTATACATGTCATTAATGCTTGACCATAACTGTCATTAGGTGTTTGACCGTTCTTTTGCACTCAACATTTGGGATACATTGATCTTACATACTTACCGCTTAACAAGTGAGTTTCGTGGCCCCTTTTTATGCTTATACTATTTTACAAACATTTACAAACATGGGGGAAAAGTATGCTCGCCCGTTTTCTATGCTGTACAACATACATACAATTTTCATACAAGGAATCAACGTGATACTGTGTTGCAAGTACTTATCTGATACATGCTGGGTCTGCTGTGTGGTTCTATCTTTGCAACTATTTAATTCCAGTGTGAGAACCGACGGTTAGGTATTGGTAGTACTACTGGGTTGACACCCCCACCCTCGTGTTGGTATACTAGTTAGTACCAACAATAGCCAGGTACGGGTCTTGGGTGAGTATACGCCGACAATTTCGTTGTGTACGTCGCTAGGTTTGGTTGCAAAGCTCATGTCATGTGATTTTACTTGTGTATATAACTGTATTCACGGTATTCCATAACATTTACTTTATACAGCATCACTTACATTTTTATTACTTAAACCTGCAAGCTCACCAACAATTTGTTGACCATTTTGAGCATATCTTTTCAGGTGATCAAGCTAGCTGAGGTTCTAGGTGTGCTGCCTTAGTGGAGACCCTAGGATGCATTTTTGGACTAAACATGTTTGACAAACAGTTACTTTGAATAATGTTGAACTGTGTAAACAATTACAATCTTTTGAAACTTGTTCCCGGGTTGTGGGAATTTACATTAAAATTTCATCTTTATGTGATTATGTGAATCGTTTATCCTGTTATGCATATGGCTATGTTGTCGTGAACATTGACTATACACGACACAAGTCCCCTTGTTGTCGGGTGTCGTCATGACACACTTCTCATCATTTTATTATTGCATCTCTATCGCTTACCATGTGTTATGACGATTCCCGTCTCGTCGCAACCCCGTGTTTCCGCTCTTAGCGGGGGTGTGACACAAATGGAACCTGAGATTCAAATCGAAGGGGAAATGAGGACTGGTGGCCCAGCAACCGAAATAGTTGGGATAGAAACTGCACTCCCTCAAACTTCCAAAGCTAAAGTCAAAGCCTCGGAAAAACAAGCTGAGTCTTCCGAAGCTGAAATGGAAGCTACGAAAGGACTGTTCTAATTGTCCAAGGATCTAATCATCACAGATGCAATTCTAGAGCTGGCATCTGAGGTGAATAGTGAGGACTTGCTCAATCAACCTCTAGCTGAGACACCTTCACTACCTCTCTCACAATCTGAATCCTCTCTCCTAGAACCACCAAGGTCAAGCACTTCAGAAGATGATAAAGGAAGAAGAAAATGACCGCAGAAGAGCTTTAGGGGGAGGAAAGGATTGAAAAGCTTAAAAAAAGGCAGACTTCCAACTGAGAAGCTGTTAGCTGCTAGTTACAAAGCAGTTGCAGCCAACCAGGAGGCAATCAACAATAAGAAGAGGGTAGGAATCATTGATCAACTCATCAAGCTTGGAGCTGCCACTGAAGACATACTCCTGCTACCATTAGAGGAGTTGGTAGAGCTGGAAAAGGCAACCAGGCTGTAGAATGAACAACGGAAGGAAGCAGCATGGTTGGCCTTAGAGGAAGAAAGAGAAAGAGAAAAAAGGAAGCTGACAGCAGCTCCGGAGGGAAAGGCTAGCTTTCCTAACCTCCCGAGGTTTCTCTCTACAAGAAATATCTCCACACAATGATGAGACGATCCTATGGCTCTTCAACATAGAGCAGGATCAACTGAAGAATGAGAGAAAGAGAACTGCAAGAGAGAAGTTGAAGGAGAAGAAGAAGAACAAGGAAGAAGAAGCTAGGGTCACTACGACCAAGAAGATAGGTGAGAAAGCCTGGATGAAAGACTATCTCCAGGCTCACGGCTTCTCTAGCAGACAGCTAGGACCCATGTCTGAAAAGACGATCCAACGAATTATCTGTAAAATCAAGGCTAACATTCGTTTGGGCAAAAGGAAAGAGATGTATAGAAGGGTACAAGGCTTGATCTTCAAGCCAACCACTCAACCCCAGCCTGAACCAATTCCCTCTCCATTCACCATCAAAACTAAACCCTACACACCTAAACCTACACCTCTATCCATACCCGCTTCCTCACGTCAACCACCTAAACTACCTATCCACCAACCCAAAACACTCTCCAGAATCACTACACCACAACCTACCCAACAACCTTCCGAACCATCCCCTTAGCCTTCCAAACATCTCTCCCTGGAGGAATTCAAGGCAATCAAGACAAAGCTCTCAAACTGCATAACCCTAAGTGATATCTCTTATGAAGAAGACTTTGTCAAATTGACTTATATTGATGGATCTTCATGTTCCATTACAAGAGATCAATTTATTGATATGTCCAGAGGAACACCAAGCCATGCTGCTAGACTTCTTGGTCTCAACTCTAACTCTATACAAAATGAAGAGAAGAAACCGAGAAGAAAACTGGTGACTCTACTAGACACAAAGAAATGGGACAAGATTCCTAGTCAGCCTCTTGTTCCTAGAAAGAAAATCATCCAGTGGTGTTAGATGAAGCCTCTTACAGCTTTCTTGTGGGGAGAGAAAATGGAGAAAGTAACAAGCTGAATGCCTCCTCTCTACTACATTCCAGCAGATTTGACACTTCTGATTTAGCAGAGAAACCATTCTCTAATCCTGCAACTCTAAAACTACTGCTCATATCGGAAGTCATCTTAGCAGCCTTTATCTTACTGAGCTTACCACAAAGGCAAGAATTAAAGAAGAGTTGAAACTGAGAGAGAAGGAAGACAAGGAAAGGTCAACCACCAAAGTACTGTTGGACCAATAGAACCAATGAGCCAGATTAGAAAAACCTTTAAGTCCCACAAACATCAAAAGAACTGAAGTGATCTACATCTGCTGAAGACAAAGTCTAAAGACAAAGTCTGAAGACAAAGTCTGAAGACAAAGTCCGGAGACAAAGTCCGAAGAAAAAGTCCGAAGACAAAGTCTGAAGACAAAGTCCGGAGACAAAGTCCGAAGAAAAAGTCCGAAGACAAAGTCCGAAGACAAAGTCCGAAGACAAAGTCCGAAGACAAAGTCCGAAGACAAAGTCCGAAGACAAAGTCCGAAGACAAAGTCCGAAGACAAAGTCTGAAGACAAAGTCTGAAGACAAAGTCTGAAGGCAACTGCTGAAGACAAAGTCTGAAGACAACTGCTGAAGACAAAGACTGAAGACAAAGTCTGAAGACATAGTCTGAAGACAAAGTCTGAAGAGAAAGTCTGAAGACAAGTCTGAAGACAAGTCTGAAGACAAGTCTGAAGACAAGTCTGAAGACAACTGCTGAAGACAAAGTCTGAAGACAACTGCTGAAGACAAAGTCTGAAGATCAAGTTCTCAGAAGTTGTCACAACAGCTGAAGTAGTTCTCTTCAGTAGTTATGATGGTTATATTTTAGTAGTTGTATGCAGTAGTATTATATTATATAAAACATCTGAAGTTCTTATACTTCAGATGTTATAACTTCAGTACTTATAATGTTAGTGCATACTAGCTTCTAATGAAGGTGTCCTCAGTTGTTGTGACATCTTCAGTAGTTTAGTTTAATTTCAGTTGTTTGTATAAATCAGTTAGATGTCACTATCATGTGACATCAGCTGATGTCACATTCCTTATAAAAGGAATGTTGACCTAATTTCCCTCTACGGGAAGCTTGTGCATGAATGAAAACATTCTTTTTGCAGAAAACTCTCTCTATAACTGTTACTGTTTGATTGCATATTCATATTATTCCTACAAGAATTTTGTCTAATTCATGTGCTATTCCGCTACAAATCCTAATCTAATTGATCAACTAGATCTGGATCCCTTCAAATGGTATCAGAGCAGGTTAATCATTGATCGATTTAACAATTGATCATTGAAACTGTACTTTTGATATCTTAGTTTGATCGAATTGGCAAATTTACAAGAATTGGTTATAGAGTTTGTTTTTCTGTTGCTTCTTGTGAATCAATTTGAGATTCTTCTTATTTCAAATTATGTTGTTCAGTTTTTGAGTTAGGTTCATTAAACTCTTATTGAACCTGTTTGAATTGGTGTGAAAATGGCTACATCAATCAATGATCCTCACAACACTAGCTCCTCAACAAAGCCTTTGATGCTTGTTAGGAGTGAGTACAACATATGGCAACAACGAATGCTCCATCACCTGTCTGTTAATAGTTCAGGTTGTTGGAAATCTGTGGCTCATGGACCATATAAGCCTATGGTGAGTAATCCGGAAACCAATGAGATGGTTCCGAAGAAGAAAGAGCAATACTCAGATGAGATCTGAAACTGTTTGAAATTGATGCTAAATCCCATGGAATTCTGGCCATGGCACTTCCTAATGAAATCTATAATAGGACTTTGCATCATGAATCTGCTCATGACCTCTAGGTTGCTCTAAAAGAACAATTTGGAGGAACTGATGAGGTCTTAGCAAACAATAGAGAAATCCTTGCCCAGCAATATGAGACATTCTCTCATAGAAAGGGTGAGTCACTGACTCAACAGTTTGAGCGATTCTCCTGTTTGATATCTGAGTTGAAAATGGTTAAACATGAATATACAAATAGTCAGATGAACAACAGATTTCTCAGATCCCTGCCTGAGAAATGGGACACATATACCATTGTCGTACGCTCTAGTGCAAATCTAGATAATCTATCTCTACCCAACTTCATGGGAAACTGCTTACATTTGAAAGAGAGATAGAACTGAAAAGAAAATGACTTCATCTGGGAAGCTCACTGATGACTTTGTACCAGGGAATGCTGCTATGGTTGGTCATGAGTCAGAATATGCTACATCAGAAAGTTCCTATGATGAGCATATTGATTTCTCTTCAAACAGTGGAGATCATGCTTTTGCTGGTATTGATGGTAATTCAGGATGTAATAGTGACAATCTATGCTTTTTGTGGATGATTTGAAAGGAATTGCTCATGATGATTTAGAAGAGATGGATATTTTGAGCCAAATGGCATTAGTTAATATCAGATCTCAAAAATTTTACAAAAGGACAGGTAGAAAATTCCCTGGTCTCTCTAGAAAAACCAAAGTTGGTTTTGACAAGAGCAAGTTGAGGTGTCACAAGTGCCATAGACTTGGTCATTTTGCAAGAGAGTGTAGATCATCTGGATCTCACTCTTCTGCACCTTTTGTAACTTTTCCAAGCAATAATTCTCAAAACAAAGGGCAACATTCTACCAGTTCTGGTCATCATTCACAAAATCAATCATCTCCTGCATATTTTGTTCCTCAAGGTGAAATGCCATATCCTTATCCCTGTTTTTCCATGCCACAGTCCAACCAGGTTCGTGTACCCATAACTCAACAATCACATGCCCTACCTGAGCCTCAACCACCTGAATCAAGTAAACAATCTCAATCTCAATCACATCAAAGTTTTTTCACTCCTGGTGTTGTTGACTGGAGTAGTTTACCAGATGATCTTTCTGGTTATTCTGAACAAATGTTTTCTGGTGCTTGTCAACATGGTGGTGTAAATCCTTTTGGAAATATTGCTCTTATGGCTCTGGAGTATACTGGTGGTTCAAGCTCAAATGCTTCATCATCACAAGTACCACAAATATCTTCTAGGCTAAGGCCAAGTTGTGTTCTGAGTCATGCATAGCTGCTTTTGCCTCAATTAGAGAAGCAAATGCAGCTTTAATTAATCAAAATCTTGACGTAGAGAAAGTGATTTCCAAAAGAAAAGCTGAGTTTGAGTATGTTTTAAAAGAAAAAGATTATGAGATTTACGAATTAAAATGCCAAATATTGATGAAAAGGCTATGGTAGAGGTCATCTTAGAAAATCACAAGAGTGTCAAAGAAACACTTGCAGCTACTCAAGTGGAGTGTGAATGCTGGGTAACATCTTGAAAGGGGTTTGAAATGCTTCTGAGTAAGCAAACTGCTTCAAATGTGAAGTTTGGGATTGGATATAATCACATAAACCTCCTGGAGATTTTACTCCCAAGACAGAAGTAAAATTTGAAGGTGAGATCAATTCCCAAACCACATCATCATGTGTCTCATCCTCAAGTGATAATGTACAATCAAAGGATGAAGTCAGTAATAGTACCTCAGCTAATCAGTCTGCTGATGGTCCTACTGCTGATGAACACATGATCAAAGAAAAGTTGAGTCCTTCAGGTGTTGTCTCAAAAGGTATCCAAAGTATTGAAGAGCAAGTAACAACACCTGAAGAACATTTCATGCCAAATGGAACCAAACATGGTTTGACAACTGCTGAAGAATCTATCTGGAAATCCAAATGTACTGATACAAAATCTCTGAAGAACAAGTCTTCAGTTGTTACAAATCCTTCAGTACTACACATAAGTACTGAAAGGAAGAAAGTACTAAAGAACACACCTTTAGTAGTTTCATCTTCTTCAGCAGCTGATCAATAGAAAATGAAGAAAAAGCCATGTGAAATTTGTAGTCTATTCAATCATCTCACTGATGAATGTTGGTACAGAAGGGTTCCAAATTTAACAAGGATAAAATCATCAAAAAGAAAATTAATGAAATGAAAGATGAATTTGAAACAAGGTTTGTGCCACAAACATCTCAACCTGATAAACCAAAGTCTTCAAAAAAATCTAAACAGAAGAAAGAAGTTTATCATAAAACAGCTGAAAATACTCATCAAGAGTATCAAAACTACAGACTAAGTCTGTGTCTTTCAAAAAGGAGGACATGGTGTCTCACAGGAATCATTCACAAACAAGTTCTATGTGTCTGCTGAACTGAAAGCTTTAACAACCAATCAGACATAACTTCTTATGATGGTTCAACATCTATTGGGGAGAGTTAACTAAATAGATGTACCTGTGATTAAACCACTGAAAAGGAAACCTAAGCCAAAATCAAAGGAATCCTTTTTAGCACCATCTCCTTCTTCAAAGGCTGTTAATCATGACAAATGAGTTAGTATAAAAGTTGTTGATGAGAACAGACCCAAAACCAAAAAGGTTTGGGTCTCAGAAGCTAACTAGTTGTTGTGATATATGCAGGGTTCTTCAACATGCCATAGAAGCATCTGGTATGTGGACAGTGGAGGATCTATGCATATGACTGGGAGCAGATCTCTTCTTCATGACTACTCTCAAGGAAAGAAGGGATTTGTATCTTTTGGTAATGATGCTAAGCGTTACATCATCGGCAAAGGCTTTGTTTCAAATGGTGAAATAAGTTTGATGATGTCAACCATATGGAGAATCTCAAGTATAATTTGTTGAGTGTCTGTCAAATGTGTGATAAAGGGCATGTTGCACTTTTCACCGGTCAGAACTGTCGAATTATGTCTTTCAATGTTTTGAATATGATTGACAAGATATTGGATGAACATACTCTCCTGAAAGCCAACAGGGTTGGAAGAGTATATGCCTTAGACTTATCAAGGAAAATTGGTCTAAAAGGCCATCCATGTCTGTTCTCCAAGGCCTCTCCTCGGGAACCTAAGCTTTGGCACAGAAGGCTTGGTCATGTGAATCTTAGAAACATGAACTAGCTCATCCTTCATGGGTTAGTGAGAGGTCTGCCATTAAAGGATTTCAAATGTGATGACAACTGCTCTGCTTGTTTAAAAGGAAAGCAACACAAAGTATCATTCCCTCCAATAGAAGAACCAAAGTCCACTGCCTACTTGCAATTACTGCATATGGATCTTTTTGGTCCAATAAGAGTGATGAGTATGGCAAAGAAAAAATACTGTCTAGTAATTGTGGATGATTATTCCAGATTTGTATGGACCTTCTTCTTACATTCAAAAGATAAGGCTGGTCAAATTATCATCTACTTTGTGTTGCATGTGGAAAAGCAGTATTCTCTTTCTGTCAAGTGTGTGAGGAGTGATAATGGCACAGAGTTTAGAAACCACACACTTGATGAATTTTATTTCTCTAAGGGAATCAAGAGGTAGTTTAGCATTCCTAGAACTCCTAAACAAAATGGAGTGGTGGAGAGAAAGAACAGGATCCTTATTGAAGCTGCAAGGTCAATGTTGGCTGATTCTGGTTTGCCACTAACCTTTTGGGCTGAAGCTGTTAACACAGCTTGTTATGTACAAAATAGAGTATTGGTACTCTGATTTCCTTCTTTAGAGCATTTGAGTGTCCGTGTTATATTCTCAACACAAAAGATCCACTTCAGAAGTTTGAATCAAAGGTGGATGCAGGGTACTTTGTTGGGTATTCCTCTACTTTCAAGGCCTACAGAGTTTTTAATTGCATATCAATGATTGTAGAAGAAACCTAGCATGTAAAGTTTAATGAATCTCCAAAGGAGAAAATCCCACAAAATCCTATGGAGTTATTTGATCTGGACATACTGCAATATGTTCCTTATCAGTCTCCAAATGTAGCAGCTTCTGTGAATCCATCATCTTCTGCAACATGTTATCCATGTGTTGGTGTCAATGCAAGTTTTAGTGACCAACTGCCTGATCTACTAAACTTGATGTTCCTGTAGCTTCAGTAGTTCCATCCATAACAAATGCTAATGAGATCTCTGAATCCTCTACTTCATTTGAATTGTTATCTCATTCTAGGTTTCAAGAATCTGGATCACCATCTGTTGCTACTGAATCACCTACAAACACTTGCACAGATCTTATTGAGTATCAAGAGCTGAAGAATCATCCAATGTCTCAAATTATTGGTGACATCAATGCTGGGGTTTCAACCAGAAGTCAATTGTCCAACTTTTGCTTCTATGCTCTCTTCATCAGTCAGCAAGAGCCAAAGAATTATCATATTGCATTAAGAGACAATGGATAGGTTGAAGATATGCAACTTGAGCTTCTTCAGTTTCAAAAGTAGCAAGTGTAGAACTGGTTCCTCTATCAAGGTAAGTGTGCAATAGGCACTAAATGGGTGTTTAGGAATAAAACTGATGAAAAAGGCCAAATTGTCAAGAACAAGGCCAGACTGGTTGTACAAGGGTTTTCACAAGAAGAAGGTATTGATTATGATGAAACCTTTGCCATTGTAGCCAGACTGGAAGCAATCAGATTGTTTTTGCTTATGCTGCTTTTCATACTCTCAAAGTTTTTCAAACGGATGTCAAAAGGGCATTCTATATGGTAAAATAAAAGAAGAAGTTTATGTGTGTCAACCACCAGGTTTTGAAGATCATAAACATCCAGATTGGGTGTATAAGCTTGATAAGGCTCTTTATGGACTAAAACAAGCACCTAAAGCCTGGTATGAAACACTGTCCAACTTTCTTCTTCAAAATAATTTGACTAGAGGATCCATAGATAAAACCTTGTTTATTAAGAAAGTAGGCATACATAAGCTCCTTGTCAAATTTATGTAGATGATATTATTTTTGCATCCTCTGATCCATAGTTGTGTGATGCCTTTACTAAGTTGATGCAACAAAAGTTTGAAATGAGTGCCATGGGAGAATTACAGTTCTTTTGGGGTTGCAAATCAAACAAAAGGCGGATGGAACTTTCATTCATCAGTCAAAATATACAAAGGATTTGTTGGAAAAATTTGATTTACAAAACCATAAGCCCTATTGTACTCCCATGTGCAACACCACACAACTGGATGCTCAGAAAGGTAAAGCAGTTGATGAAACTCTTTATAGATGTATGAATGGTTCCTTGATGTATCTTACTGCTTCTAGACCAGACATTATGTTTGCAACTTGTGTCTGTGCTAGATTTCAGGCTGCACCTAAAGTATCCCATATGATTGCAGTCAAACGGATCTTTAGATATTTGCAAGGAACTCAATCTCTAGGACTTTGGTATTCCACTGGGCACTCTTGCAAATTAGTTCCATTCTCTGATAGTGACTATGCCGAGTGTAAATTAACCAGAAAATCCACCTCTGGTGGATGCCAATTTCTAGGCAACTGTTTGGTTTCTTGGCATAGTAAGAAACAAACCTCTGTTGCTACATCCACTGCTGAAGAAGAGTACATTGCTGCTGCAAGTTGTACATCTCAGGTACTTGGCTTCACAATCAATTACTGAATTATGACATTACAGAGACTAAGACTCCTTTACTAATGGATAGTGCTTCAGCTCTTTGTATTGTTAAGAATCCTGTCGAGCATTCTAGGACCAAACCTATTGAGATCAGACATCACTTTATCAGGGATTGTTATGAAAAAGGTCTGATTGATCCAAAGTTTGTTCCTAGTGCTGATGAGCTTGCACTATATTTACTAAGCCTTTGGACATTGCAACTTTTCAAAATCTTGTGCTAAGGCTTGATATGCTGCAGCTTGAATAAATTGACAACTACTGATGATCTCAGCTCCCAAGTACGATGAGCATAGTATACAGCTGTCACAAATAGGTACTCAAGCTATGTTATCTTCAGTAGTTTTTCATACCTACTGAAGACTAAATTCCTTAAAGTACTAAAGTACTTTATCTGTTGCAAAGTACTAAAGTGGTTACAACTACTGACGACTGTTCTAACAGATAAGTACTGATGACCAATGAAACATCTGAAAATCAGATAATCTGCTGAGTAAGTGTTAAGGTCAAATGAAACAACTGAGATATGTGAATTGATGACAACAACTGATGAGTAAGTTTATTCTTCAATTGGTTCTAACAACTACAGTATCATTTCAAAACAACTGAAGCCAAACCAAGTCTTCAGTAGTTTTTTTAATTACTGATGACAAACACCAAGTCTTCAGTTGTTTACAACACCTGAAAGTTAAAACCATGTCTTGAGTCGTTTTCTAACAACTGATGACTAAAACAAAACTTTCAGCTGTTTTCTTTTAGCCGTTTCATAACCTATAATACCTAACCCTAACTTGAAACGTTTCATAAATCGATTTCCGAGCGTTCATCTCCCATTAGTGGCGACCATGCAAATCAAACCTCGACACAACTGTGTTGCTTACTTCACAAAATAGACCTTTTGGACTAAGTTTGATGATGCTATTGATCTGATGGCTGATTCCTAGTATCGACTGCTTTTCTTCTGAATCCTATCATCTATCCCGACTCTCTTCATCAATTCTGGACAAATGTCACCATCCATACCGGTGAGAATGATGTGCGCTCACTCTCCAGTCATTTGTAAACAAGAAGAAGGTGATTGTCACTCCTGCTATCATTCGCCAAACGCTTGATCTGAATGATGCTACCTTTATCACCAAATACCTGAAGGGCACCATTCATCTCTCATTCATTAATCATGGCTATGAGGGCAACCTAAGTGCTACTGCCATTCTGAAGAAGCACTTTCATGATGCTGAACACCTAATCTTTCACATGATCAATGTTGTCTTGCCCCCAAAACCTCTTCATGGGATCAAATGTCATCGAGGTGGCAGCAGTTATTGTATTTTATTCTTGACGCCAAAGCTTAAATTTTTCTCAAATTATATTTTTAGAACTAAAAGATCTGGCAATGAAACCTGTAGCTAACAGATGGCTATTATATCCAAGGTTTCTTATGGCTATAATCATGAATCAGTTACAATTTGATGGCCTTGTTGGCCTTGGAGTCCCTACTGTGGTAGTTTTGCCAGAGGTATACTCCAGGCACAACTCTGGCCCACACCTCAAAGAGCCTGCCAAATTGCTAAAACCCAAGCAGAAGGTACCCACAGCCTCATCCTCCAGATCCAAAGTCCCCTCCAAACCTCTCTCAAAACAACCAAAAAGGCTACTCAGGGAGTTAAGTCCCCTGCTGATGCCCCTGCAACACAAACGCAGGATGAAACTATGGGTAGTAATCCACCTTTTGTTTCGAGGACTCTACCAGCTGAAACCAATGAGGTATTCTCTCAACAGGATCCTAATGCAACCAAAAATGGGGAAACCACGTTACTGGAATCTCTCTCACTTAAGAGGATTGCCATTGAAGAGCACCATTCCCCCCAGGTGCAATCCTTTTGACACCTATCTCCCACTAAAGCCACCCCTACAAGCCCAACTGTGGTTATTGCACAAGTGTTGACTCAACTGCATTCCTCTACCCCTCCCCAGAAACCTATTACTACTGGGAAAACCTCAACCGTTGAGTGAGAGGATTTTAATGTAGCTGATAACCCACAACACAGGGATTATAGAGTTCAATCTCCCAGTGTAAAGGAGGAGATTAGAACTTCTGGTGAGGCTACCTTTTCTCCTTGTTCAGCACATGATGAGGATAAAGCTGGTATCATTTCTAAGTCCTCACCAGAGGCAACTGCCAATAAAGGACATTATCCTGAGGCAGGAAGTCCCCAGTTCCGAGAAAATAGGGGCACATGTGAATATTGATCTACATTCAGCACATGTTCATCCTGATTTCATCAGGAGGTCAGCTGATTCAGCACAGACTGATGATGACCTGGGCTTTTTCTTTGATGTTCTAGCCCACAATACTATTCTTGAGACTGAGGTATGCGGACTACAAGAACTGCTTGCCAAAATGTCACAAGAATCTAGTCCATCTGCCCACATTCACCGACAGATGGCAGTTTCTCCTGAAACTATCTCAAATACTGAGCCACTCTTAACAAACTTGCCACCAGCCTCTGCTTCAGGTGCCATTTCTCAGGGACCAAACCCCTCTGAGCAAATGGTTGCTGCCTTTCAAACATCCTTACCTCTTATCACTTCCATAACCACAAACAATGTACATCAAGCCATTGATGAGAGGCTTTCCTCAACTCTTCAATCTTTAGTTGATGTTGCGGTTTCAAAGAAACTTTCTGACATTCACACCCCTGATCCCAATGCAACCAAAAACAGGGAGTCTAAGTCAGTGAAAGTAGACAAAAGAAAAGAGCTGAAGAGGAAGCGGAAAAGGAACAGGAAGAAAAGGAAATGATCACTTACAAAAGGAAGAAAACCTCTGAAAAGACTAAAGGTGAGAAAAAGTTGGAAGAATTGATCAAAGAAGCTGATGAGCAACATAGCAGATCTATGGATAAGATTATTGATCAACTCCTCAGACAAGGATTTGACACTACCAAACTTGACTCTGAGATCAAAAGGTTAGAGATTCAAGAAATTGAACAAAGATGGGCAAGTTGGAGTGAGAATGAAGAGAAAGGCTTGAAACTATGGCAAGATTTATATCAAAACATCTGGGAAGGTCGATCATTGAAGTAACGTCATGGTCCAGAAACAATATTTTGGAGATAACCACTAAAAGAAATTGACATAGGATTGAAGTAAAACATCTATTCTTCTGAAGTATTTAACAAAGGATTGATCATAGAAGCTCTTGATGAAGCTGGTGCTGGGAAAAGGACTCATATGGCAAAACTATCCAAAGCTTCACTCAAATCCAAGATGCTAAAGCAGCCTGCACTATCACCCAAACCAAAACAACCACCTTCACAACCCTCAAAACCAATTCCTTTACCTAAGAAACCTACTAAACCATTACCAATGATGCACCTAAGAGGAAGAGAAGGGTGTTGAGGATGGAAGAAGAAGAAGATGATGATGAGGAGGATAGTCTACCACTCTCTGCTGTTCTCAAAATAAAAATGCCTGAGCCTAGGAGTCAACCAACAACAATCACACCTGACTTTCAAAGGCAAATGGTAAAAGTCAAACTTGAAGAAGAAGAACAGCACTAACAACATGATGAGCAACTGTTAAGGATGATTGATAAAGAGTTTCCCAAGTCTTCATCCATACAAGCTATGAAGAAACATGCTCAGAGGTTGTATGCTCTCAGATTTACATTCCAGTATCAGAAAGAGAGAGAGTGAGAATTTGGCCTGACCCCAGAGTAACTGACAGAATTCACAAAATGAAGATTCCAAGCAGATAAAATGGCCATGTAAAGAAGATTGTAGATGCTGTGATAATGCTGGCCATTGTAGTGTCACCCTGGGAAATTCTTGATGACTTCAAGAGAGCTTACAAGTCTAAAATGACTCCACAAACTTTACTAGAAAACAAAATGGTAAAGAAAGGGTTAATCTACAAGAAGCTTGAAGAAATAAGCTCCAGTTATTGCTTGAAGGCACTCATCCTGATGAGTTTGCATACAGAGAGATAACAACCGTGGAGCTGAAAAATAGAAAGCATATTAGGTATTTATCTGAGTACTATGGGCCTAAGTTCTTCTTTGAAAGTGGAGCTGAAGAACTCATAATGGAAGAAAAAGTTGTCTTCCTTGACGCCTATGTCAGAGAGTCTTACAGGCTCATTATTGGGAAGTAGGTTTCATGGATGGGGTAACAGCTCTGTTGTTAGGATCAGTGATCTACGCTTGATTGATTAGAGAGTATAGCAGCGGAATTCTAACAATGAATTAGCCAATTCACAAGAACAAAGAGATATTGAATGTAAGAACAAAAACGGTTATAGACAGAGAGAATTTTGCAGATATATTTCATTCAATATTAGCTTTCGTGGTAACGAAATGTCACACTTACAATTAGGTCGACACCTCTTATATAAGAGATGTGACGTCTGCTGCTGTCACTTGATAGTGACATCTAACAGAATTTATCACAAACTACTGATAGTTAACACAACTACTGAAGATGTCAAACAGCTGACATCTTCTTACAAAAATGCTAAGTGTTAACTATTATTACAACTACTGAAAAGAAACTACTGAAACTATAACAACTTAAGAACATGTTCTTCAGTAGTTTTACAAATACTGAAACAAAGAAAACTACTGAAAGGTAAACCATCACAACTACTGAAGAGACCTCTTCAGCTGTTGTGACAACGTCTGATACTTTGGTCTTCAACACTTGTGTCTTCAGAATTTGTCTTTAGCACTTGTGTCTTCAGACTTTGTCTTCAGCACTTGTGTCTTCAGACTTTGTCTTCAGCACTTGTGTCTTCAGACTTTGTCTTCAGTACTTGTGTTCAGACTTTGTAATCAGCTGTTGTCTTCAGCTGTTGTGACAACGTCTGATACTTTGGTCTTCAACACTTGTGTCTTCAGACTTTGTCTTCAGTACTTGTGTTCAGACTTTGTAATCAGCTGTTGTCTTCAGCTGTTGTGGTCTTCAGTAGTTGTTGTGACGTCTGTGGGACTTAAAGGTTTTTCTGATCCGTCTCATTGGTTCTTTTGGTCCAACAAACTCCCCCTGAACCAATGCAGCCAAAACCTTAACTTTATTGAGGTCCCACTTATTGTCGGTAGAATGGTTACCCCATCCATGAAACCTACTTGTGAATTGGCTACTTCATTTTTAGAATTCGCTGCTATAATCTCTAATCAATCAAGCGTAGATCACTGATCCTAACAACAGAGCTCCCATCCATACATTGCCAACCAAATCTTCAGAGACTCATTCTAGGCTAGTGCTTATATTGGTCTGTAGGATTCTCTGGTGTATGCTCAGAGAAACATAATTTGTTCTTCCATGGTCAGGTTCTCGGCTTCACCATCAAACAATCCTTCTCGCCCATACAGCTCTGAGATGTACTTGCCTGTTTACCATTTTTGAGCTCAATTGTTGTAATCTGTCTGTATGCAAACTCATCAGGATGAGTCCCTTCAAGTAACAGACTGAGCTCATTTTGTTTCAAGTTCTCAAGCCTTTTGTAGACTAACCCCTTTTTAACAATTCTGTTCTCTAACATCTTTTGGGGTGGTTGTTTAGTCTCATAGGCCTTCTTGAAGTCTTCTACAATCTCCTAGGGTGATACTACAAGGACCACTGTGATCTCTTCATCTACGATCCTTTTGACTTGGCCCTTGTATATCGAAGGAATGTCTTTCTTTACAATCCTGTGAGCCACCCTAGGATCAGGCCATACTCTCACCTTTTACTTCTGATATTGAAATGTGTTGGCAAGGGTGTACAACCTTAGAGCTTCTTTCTTCATACTAATAATTGATGACGAAGCAGCATAAGTTTTGTCAATGCTTTTCAACATTTCATCATCATGAAGCTTTTGCTGCTGTTCTTCTTCAATCTTTACTCTCACAGCTTCCATCTGTGAGGTGGGAGTGATGGGCATGGGTTTGGCTTTAGCCAATGTTAGGACTGCAGACAGAGGCAGCCTATCTTCTTCCACATCACCTCTTCTTCTTCTTCTTCTAGCCTCAACACCCTTCTCTTCTTCTTCTTAGGTGCATCATTGGCTGTTGGTTTAGATGGTAAGGAGTTGGTTTTGTGGGTTGTGGTTGTGGTTGTTTTGGAGAGGGAATGTTGACAGACTGAGTTAGCATTTTGGAGGTGAGTGTTGCTTTTGAGTATTTGGCTAGCTCAGTCCTGCTCCCTGCTCCTGCTTCATTCAAAGCTTCAATAACAAGTCCCTTAGTATATGCTTCAGATGAACACATCTTGGTGGTGATTGCCAAGATACTGTCCCTGGACCAAGCTTTGATTTCGATCATTGATCTTCCCAGATATTTTGCAATAAATCTAATCATGATCTCAAGCCTTTCTCTTTCTAACACTTCATAACTTGCCCATCTATTCTGGATTTCTTCAATCTCTAATCGTCGAATCTCAGAGTCAAGTTTATCGGTGTCATGGCCTTGCCTAAATAGCTGATCAATGATGTTGTCCATTGATCTGCTATGTTCGGCATCAGCCTCTTTTATCAGTAGCTCCAAGGCTTTCTCTTTTTTCTTTCTCTTTATCGGTCTCCACATTCAACTCCAACTCATTTTCCACTACTCTCCCTTCTGTTTCTTTCTCCTTTTCTTTCTCCTCTGTACTCCTCTTTCTTTTTGCTTTCACTGACTTAATCTCCCCATTTTTGGTTGCATTGGTTGCAAGGGGTTGATTGCCAGAAAGTTGTTTGCCCACAACCTCCTCTATCAATGGGTGTATTACTGAGGAAAGCCTCTCATCAATGGCTTTGATCACTATGTCACTAATTATGGGTGTGATGAGAAGGAGGGAATTTTGAAGGATAGCAACTATTTGCTCAGGAGGGTTCTGTTCCTGAGAAATAGTGCCAGAAGCAGAGGCAGGTGGCTGAGTTGTTGGGAGTGGCTCAGTGTTTGGGAGACCTTCAGATGAAGGTGCCATCTGTGAGGTGGTGGAGGCAGATGGTCTTTGTTCCTTAGAAGTTTTGGCAAGCAGCTCTTTGAGTCTGCTCACCTCCTATTCGCAGATGGTCTTTGTTCCTTGGGAGTGCCTCAGTGTTTGGGAGCTCTTTGGGCATTACATCGTAAAAGAAGCCCAGGTCATCATCAGTAGATACTGAATCACCTGACCTCCTGATAGGATCAGGATGAACATGCACTGAGTGTAGCTCAGTTGTAGCATGTGCCCCTTTGTCTTGGAACTGGGGACTTCCTGCCTCAGGACTTTGTCCGTCATTAGCAGTTGCCTCTGGTAAGGTCTTAGTAATGGTACCAACTACAACCTGATCATATGCTGAAGCAGGAGAAGTGGCAGCCTCACCAGAAGTTCCAATCTCCATTGCTACACTAGGAGAAGGAACATTGTAGCCCCTATGCTGTGGGTTCTTAGCTGCACTTTGGTCCTCCCCCTCAATGGTAGAAGTGTTCCCTGTAGTAATTGGTATCTGGGGAGGGGGTGAGGAGTGCAACTGAGTCAGCACTTGTGCAACAAGTAATGTAGGACTTTGGGGGGCGGTTGCATGGGGAGATGGGGTAAAAGCAGTCTGCACCTGGGGAGAATGGTGCTCTTCAATGGCAATCTCCTCAAATGAGGAAGATCCCAGATTGGTTGGTACCCCTTCTGTGGTCGCTGCAGGCTCCTTTTGAGAGGAATCCTGAGTGGCTGTGGCTGGGAGAGTCCTTATATTCACTAGGGGGTTATAACCAGTGGATATAGCCTGCGTTTGTGTTGCAGGGGCATCCTCAGGGGACTCATTTCCCTAAGTAGCCTTTTTGGTTTTCTTTTGAGTGGGTTTGGAGGGGACTTTTGATTTGGAGGTGGTGGCTGTTGGTTCTAGCTGCGTGGGTTTGCACAGCTTCGCAGCCATTTTGAGTGATTGGTCAGAGTGTGCGGGAGTATACTTCAGGCAATACAACCATAGCAGGGACTCCCAGGCCAACAAGTCCCTCAGCTTGAAGCTGGTTTGCAATTATGGCCATTATGAACCGAGGATATAATATCCAATGGTTAGCAGTTTGTTTTTGAGCCATATCCTTGAGCTCTGAAAATAGTATTTCCGAAAAATTTAAAGGTTGTTGCTCAAGGATGGAGTACCTTACCTGCTACCACCTTGTAGATATTTGATCCCAAGAGGAAGTCTTAGGAGCCAAACAGACATTTACCATGTGAAATATGAGACGTTTAGCATCATGGAAATGTTTCTTCAGTATGGTGGAGGCACTAAGGTTTCCCTGATATCCATGGTGGGCAAAGCATAAATCAGTTGTGCCCTTTGGATATCCAGCAGGAGAAGTGGCATCATCCAGGTGTAGGGTTTGACGAAGTATATCAGGAGTGATGACCACTTCGTGGTTGTTGATGACCGACCGAGAGAGACGCTGTGGTTCTCCCCAGTGGTGAGGGTGACGTTCATCCAAAACTGGTTAAGGGATTCAGCATGAAGGATTGGATTGAGAAGAAAGGCCGTTTTGTAGGGTGACTAGACCATAAGATCAATAGCATTATCGAACTTAGCCCAGAATGGCGATTTGGTGAGGTAAGCTACACAGTTGTGTCGCGGTTTGAGCTGCATGGATGCCATTTATGAGAGAGAAGTTTTGGAGAGATGAACGTTAGGTTTGAAGAAGATGAGGCTCTGAAGGATTAGGTTGGATATTTATAGGGTACGGGTTAGAAAACGACTCAAGGGTTTGGTGTTAGTCATCAATAGTTTTAAACGACTGTTGACATGTTATTACCCTTTCAGACGTTCAAACAGCTGAAGTCGTGGTTTTAGGCATCAGCAGTTAGAAACCTACTGAAGACCATGGTTTTGACTTCAGATGATGAAACAAACGAGACTTGGTATCAGTCATCAGTGGTTGGGAAACTACTGAAGACATGGTTTTGTCAGCAGTTGTTGTAAACAGCTGAAGACTTGGTGTTAGTCTTCAGTAGTTGTGAAACTACTGAAGACATGGCTTTGTCATCAGTTGTTGAAAACAGCTGATGACTTGGTATTAGTCATCAGTAGTTGTGAAACTACTGAAGATATGGTTTTGTCATCAGTTGTTTAGGATGAAACAGCAGTTGTAGAAAAACTGAAGAGAAAGTTCTCTTCAGTAGTTTTCGTCAATTCATAGCCTTTCAGCTGTTTCATATTGTCCTCACACACTTACTCATCAGAATTTGCATCTGCTTTTCAGGTGTTTCATAGGACGTCAGTACTTATCTGTTGTACTGATTTCAGTAGTTGTAACTACATCAGTAGTTGTAACTACATCAATGGTTTAGAACAGATAAAGTACTTCAGTACTTGTGAGGCATTTAGCCGTCAGTAGTTATAAAAACTACTGAAGGTGAAAGAACTCATCAGTACTTATATGTGACATGGTTACCAATGATCACCAGTACTTTTTACTGAAATCATCAGTAGTTTTCAGTTATTCTAGCTGCAGCATACCAAGCCTTAACACAAGGTTTTGGAAAGTAGAACTATCCAAAGGCTTAGTAAAAATATCTACAAGCTCATCAGCACTAGGCAAAAACTTAGGATCAATCAGACCTTTTTCAAAACAATCCCGAATAAAGTGATGTCTGATCTCTATATGTTTGGTCCTAGAGTGCTGGACTGGATTTTTGACAATACACAGAGCTGAAGCACTATCCATTAATAATGGAGTCTTAGTCTCTGTAATGCCATAATCCAGAAGTTGGTTCTGAAGCTAGAGTACCTGAGAGTGCAACTTGCAGCAGCAATGTACTCGGCTTCAGCAGTTGATGTAGCAACATATGTTTGTTTCTTACTCTGCCAAGAAATCAAACAGTTGCCTAGGAATTGACAACCACCAGAAGTTGACTTTCTAGTTAACTTGCACTCTGCATTGTCACTATCTGAAAAAGCAACTAATTTGCAAGAGTATCCAGTGGAATACCATAAACCTAGAGATTGTGTACCTTGCAAATATCTAAAGATTCTCTTGACTACAATCAAATGAGACTCTTTAGGAGCAGCCTGAAATCTAGCACAAACACATGTAGCAAACATAATATCTGGTCTAGAAGCTGTTAAATACATCAAGGACCCAATCATACATCTGTAAAGTGTTTCATCAACAGCTTAACCTTTCTGATCTGCATCCAGTTGTGTGGTGTTGCACATGGGAGTAGAACAGGGCTTACAGTTTTGTAAATCAAACTTATTCAAAAGATCTTTTGTATATTTTGACTGATGAATAAAGGTTCCATCAGCCTTTTGTTTAATTTGCAAGCCTAGAAAGAACTGTAATTCCCATTGCACTCATTTCAAACCTCTTTTTCATTAATGTTGTAAAATCATCACACAACTGGGGATCAGAGGATGCAAAAATGATATCATCAACATAAATCTGAACAAGTAGCTTATGCTGATCCACCTTCTTAATAAACAAAGTTTATCAATGGAGCCTCTAGTGAAATTATTTTTAAGAAGAAAAGTGGAAAGTGTTCATACCAGGCTCTAGGAGCTTGTTTCAACCCATAAAGAGCCTTATCAAGTTTCTACACCCATTCAGGATGTTTATTATCCTCAAAACCTAGTGGTTGACACACATAAACTTCTTCCTTTATTTTACCATATAGAAATGCACTTTTGACATCCATTTGAAAAACTTTAAGATTGTGGAATGCAGCATAGGCTAAAAACAATCTGATTGCCTCTAGTCTGGCTATAGGGGCAAAGGTTTCATCATAGTTAATACCTTCTTCTTGTGAAAACCCATGTACAACCAATCTAGCCTTGTTCTTAACAATAAGCCCATTTTCATCAGTTTTATTCCTAAACACCCATTTAGTGCCTATTGCACACTTACCTGGGGGAAGAGGAACTAGTTCCCACACTTGTTGTTTTTTGAACTGAAGTAGCTCAAGCTACATGGCTTCAACCCATCCATTTTCTCTCAAAGCAACATGGTAGTTCTTTGGCTCTAGCTGACTGATGAAGAGAGCATAGAAGCAGAAGTTAGACAATTGACTTCTTGTTGAAACTCTAGCATTGATATCACCAATAATCTGAGACATTGGGTGATTCTTCAGTTCTTGATAAACAATGAGATCTGTGCAAGTGTTTGTAGGACCTTCAGCAGCAGCAGATGTTGATGCAGACTCTTGAAACCAAGAATTAGATGGTAACTCAAAAGATGTAGAGGAATCAGAGATCTCATCAGCATTTGTTGTGGATGGAACTGCTGAAGCTACAGGAACATCAAATTTAGCACACACAGGCAGTTGGTCACTAAACTTGAATAGGTGAGTATTGATATTATCATCATCATCATCAATACCACCAGGTGGAAGACATGCTGCAGAAGATGATTTATCCACATGATCTGCAACAGCTGGAGGTTGATAAGGAACATATTGCAGTATTCAAATCAAACAACTCCACAGGGTTTTGTGGAATCTTGTCCATAGGAGATTCATTAAACTTCACATGCAAAATCTCTTCAACTATCTTTGTTCTGCAGTTGAAGACTCTGTATGCCTTGCAAGTAGATGAATAACCAACAAAATACCCTGCATCCACCTTAGGATCAAATTTTTGGAGTTGATCCTTGTGTTGAGAATAAAACAGGGACACCCAAATGCTTTGAAAAATGAAATTAGAGGAGCCAAGTGATGGAGAACTTCATATGGAGTCTTCATCAACCTCTGATTTACTAAGGCTCTATTCTGCACATAGCAAGCTGTGTTAACAGCTTCAGCCCAAAACGTCAGTGGCAAACCAGAGTCAGCCAACATGGACCTTGCAGCTTCAATTAGGGTCCTGTTCTTCCTCTCCACTACTCCATTTTGTTCTGGAGTCCATGGTATGCTAAACTGCCTTTTGATTCCCTTTGAAAGATAGAAGTCATCAAGTGTATGGTTTCTGAATTCAGTTCCATTATCACTCCTAATACACTTGACTGGAAGGGAATACTGCTTCTCAACATACAACACAAAGTAATAATCTTCTGAGAAACCTCATCCTTTGAATGTAGAAAGAAAGTCCATACAAATCTGGAGTAATCATCCACAATTACCAGACAGTATTTCTTCTTTGCCATGCTCATCACTCTCACAGGACCAAATAGATCCATATGTAGTAATTGCAAGCAGGTAGTGGACTTAGGCTCTTCAATATGAGGGAATGAGACTTTGTGTTGTTTTCCTTTTAAACAAGCAGTGCAGGTTTCATCACAGTGGAACTCCTTTATTGGTAAGCCTCTGACTAAACTATTGTGAATCAGCTGATTCATGTTTTTGAAATTAACATGACCCAGCCTTCTGTGCCATAGTTTAGATTCTTGAGGAGAGGCTTTGGAAAATAGGCAAGGATGGCCTCTGAGATCTATTTTCTTGGAAGATCTAAGGCATATACTCTACCTGTCCTGTTGGCTCTCAGGAGAGTGTGATCATCCAACACCTTATCAATCAAATGCATAACTTTGGATGACAGAATCCTACAGTTCTGACTGGTGAAAAGAGCAACATGGCCTTTATCACACATTTCACTGACACTCAAGAGATTGTACTTGAGATTTTCCACATGATTAACATCATCAAACTTTATTTCTCCATTGGAGACAAAGCCATTTCCAATGATGTAACCCCTAGCATCATTGCCAAAAGAAACAAACCCCTTCTTTCCTTGAGAGTAGTCATGAAGAAGAGAGCTGTCCCAGTCATGTGCATAGATCCCCCACTGTCTACATACCAGATGCCACTTTGGCATGTTGAAGAACCTTGCAATTATAAACAATCAGTTATTTTGGAGACCCAAACCTTTTTGGTTTTGGGCCTGTTCTCATCAACAGATGGTAAACTAACAGGTTTGATGGAAACAACAGCCTGAGAGGAAGAAGATGGTGAAGAAGAGGAATCCTTTGGCTTGGACTCCTTTTCTGTGGTTTCAACATAGAAACATCTAATTGGTTAACTCTTCCCAATAGATGTTGACCATCATAACCAGCTGTGTCTCATTTTGTGATAAAGCTTTCAGCTCATCAGACACATTGGCATTGGAGTTTGATAAGTTCCTATGTTGCACCTTCTTCTTTTGAGCAATCTCAGCTGTTACCTGTTTAACCCCTTCTTTTTTGGATTTCTTTATGGACTTAAGGGTTACAGGATTTGATGTTGCTCATACAAATGTGGTCTCAAACTCAGTTTTCATTTTAACCATTTCTCTTTAATTTCCTCTTTATGTTTGAGAGTTTGGATCCTTTTTGTACCAACAATCATCAGTAAGATGATGAACAAGCCACATACTTCACATGGTTTCTTCTTCATCTTATGTTGATCATCAACTAAAGGGATGAAAATACTGAAGACTTGCTCTTCAGTGCTTTGAAAGCATTGTTTGCTTTCTTAACTTCCTCTTTAGTAGTCTTCAACTCTTTCTACTCATAGTTTTCTTCTTTTCAGTACTGATAGTAGTTGGAGTTGAACTTCAGGTATTAAATCTTGCTCTCCAGTCCTTTCAGGACTTTCAGAATTAACTCCTGAGTTGATCAACTCTTTGATCATGTGAGTGTCAGCAGTGGAACCATCAACATCAGCTGATAGGTTCTGAGAGGGCTTAGTGCTGACTTCTACTTCTGATGGTGCTGTATGAGAAAGTAGATCACATGATGAAATGGATTGGTTATTGCTCTCACCATCAGATTCTACCTCTGCTCTGGGAGTAAAATTGTAGGTGGAGCAGTGTGATTGTAACCAATGCCAAACTTCACATTGGAAGTAGATTGTACTAAGAAGCATTTCAAAACCCTTGCAAGAGTTTACCCATCGATCACACTCTACTGGGTAGTTGCAAGTGTATCCTTGAGATCTCTATATTCTCTAGAAGTATCTCTTCCCTAGCCTTATCATCAGTATTGGCATTTAAGTTTGTAAATCTCATCATTCTTTCATTAAGCACAGACTCAAATTCAGCTTTGCTTTTGGAAATTATTTGTTCTAGCTCAATGTTCTTGTTAATTAAAGCTACATTTGCTTCTCTAATAGATGCAAATGCGGCTATGCATGATTCAGAACATAGTTTGGCTTTTGCCTCAGAGAATACCTGTGATACCTTTGGTGTAGAGGCATTAGAGGATGAAGTATCAGCAGAATCCAAAGCCATAAGAGCTAGATTTCCAAAGGGACTGTCACCATCATGTTGACCAACCAGTGAACAGTTGTTCATGACCAGAAAAATCATCTGGTAAACTGCTCCAGTCAACAACTCCTGGTGTGAAGAAGCTGTGTTGTTGAGGTTGAATTTGTTGATGAGATTGGGAAGGTTGAGGTTCAGGCAATGCAGGTGATTGTTAGGGTGCAGAAGTGTTAGATCCAGTTGATCTACACTCTCTTACAAAGTGTCCCAGCCTTTGGCATTTGTGACACCTCAACTTACTCTTGTCAAAACCAACTTTGGTTTTGCCAGAGAGTCCAGGAAATTTCCTGCCAGTTCTCTCTTGTAGAACTTCGAGATCTGATATTAATCAATGCCATTTGGCTCAGAATATCCATCTCTTCCAGATCATCATCGCTATTCCTTTCAAATCATCCATGATGAAGCATAGATTGTCACTATTACTGCTAGAATGACTCCCAATACCACAAATGCATGATCAGAACTATTTGAAGAGAAATCAAATGCTCATCATAATTGCTTTCAGATGCAGCATATTCTGACTCATGACCAACCAAGGCAGTATTCCCTGGTACAAAGTCATGAGTGAGCTTTCCTGATGAGGACAGTTTCCTTTTCTGCTCTATCTCTCTTTCGAATGTAAGCAGTTTCCCATGAAGTTGGGTGAGAGATAGGCTATCCAGATTTGCACTGAGCGTAGGACAATAGTGCATGTGTCCCATCTCTCAGGCAGTGATCTGAGGAACCTGTTATTCATCTAGCTATTGGTGTATTCTTGTTTCACCATTTTCAGCTCAGAGATCAAACAGGAAAAATGCTCAAACTGTTGAGTCAGTGTCTCACCCTTTCTATGAGAGAATGTCTCATATTGTTGGGCAAGGATTTCTCTGTTGTTTGCTAAGACCTCATCTGTGCCACCGAATTGTTCCTTTAGGGCATTCCAGAGATCATGAGCAGTTTCATGATGCATAAGCCCTGAATAGATTTCATTAGGCAGTGCCATGGCCAGAATTCCATGGGCTTTAGCATCAATCTCAAACAGTTTCCGATCTTCATCAGAGTATTGTTCCTTCTTCTTCGGAACCATTTGATTGGTTTCAAGATTGTTCACCATAGGCTTATGTGGTCCATGTACCACAGATGTCCAACAACCTGAACTGTTAACAGACAGGTGATGAAGCATTCTTCGCTCCCATATGTTATACTCGGTCCTAACCAACAGCGGGAGCTTGGTTGAGGAACCGGTATTGTGAGGATCATTAGAAGGAGTGTCATCTCAGATTCAATCAAATTCAATTAAGCTATAATAGATTTAGAACAAAAACACAACAACCAATTGAACCAGAGAGATCTCAAAATAAATGAACGAAAGCGTCAGAAATTCAATAATCTATAACCAGTTCTTGCAAATATGCTAATCAATCAAACATAGATATCAATTAGCAGTTTCAATGATCAATTTTTAGATCGATCAATGATTAACCGGCTCTGATACCACTTGTTAGGATCAATGATCTACGTTTGATTGATTAGAGAGTATAGCAGCGGAATTCTGACAATGAATTAGCCAATTCACAAGAACAAGGAGATATTCAATTTAAGAACAAAAAGGTTATAGATAGAGAGAATTCTACAGATATATTTCATTCAATATTAGCTTTCGTGGTAATAGAATGTCACACTTACAATTAGGTTGACACCTCTTATATAAGAGATGTGACGTCTGCTGATGTCACTTGATAGTGACATCTAACAGAATTTATCACAAACTACTGATAATTAACACAACTACTGAAGATGTCAAACAGCTGACATCTTGTTACAAAAATGCTAAGTGTTAACTATTATTACAACTACTGAAAAGAAACTACGGAAACTATAACAACTAAAGAACATACTCTTCAGTTGTTTTACAAATACTGAAACAAAGAAAACTACTGAAAGGTAAACCATCACAACTACTGAAGAAGACCTCTTCAGCTGTTGTGACAACGTCTGATACTTTGGTCTTTAGCACTTGTGCCTTCAGACTTTGTCTTCAGCACTTGTGTCTTCGGACTTTGTCTTTAGCACTTGTGTCTTCAGACTTTATCTTCAGCACTTGTGTCTTCAGACTTTGTCTTCAGCACTCGTGTCTTCAGACTTTGTCTTCAGTACTTGTGTTCAGACTTTGTAATCAGCTGTTGTCTTCAGCTGTTGTGGTCTTCAGTAGTTGTTGTGACGTCTGTGGACTTAAAGGTTTTTCTGATCTGGCTCATTGGTTGTTTTGGCCCAACAGCTGATTAGTGATAGTGATCTACGTTTGATTGATTAGAGAGTATAGCAGTGGAATTCTAACAATGAATTAGCCAATTTACAAGAACAAAGAGATATCAATGTAAGAACAAAAACGGTATAGATAGAGAGAGTTCTACAGATATATTTCATTCAATATTAGCTTTCGTGGTAACGGAATGTCACACTTACAATTAGGTCGACACCTTTATATAAGAGATGTGACGTCTGCTGATGTCACTTGATAGTGACATCTAACAGAATTATCACAAACTACTGATAGTTAACACAACTACTGAAGATGTCAAACAGCTGACATCTTCTTACAAAAATGCTAAGTGTTAACTATTATTACAACTAATGAAAAGAAACTACGGAAACTATAACAACTAAAGAACATACTCTTCAGTTGTTTTACAAATACTGAAACAAAGAAAACTACTGAAAGGTAAACCATCACAACTACTGAAGAAGACCTCTTCAGCTGTGTGACAACGTCTGATACTTTGGTCTTCAGCACTTGTGTCTTCAGACTTTGTCTTCAGCACTTGTGTCTTCAGACTTGTCTTGAGCACTTGTGTCTTCAGACTTTGTCTTCAGCACTTGTGTCTTCAGACTTTGTCTTCAGCACTTGTGTCTTCAGACTTTGTCTTCAGCACTGTGTCTTCAGACTTTGTCTTCAGTACTTGTGTTCAGACTTTGTCTTCAGTACTTGTGTTCAGACTTTGTAATCAGCTGTTGTCTTCAGCTGTTGTGGTCTTCAGTAGTTGTTGTGACGTCTGTGGGACTTAAAGGTTTTTCTGATCTGGCTCATTAGTTCTTTTGGTCCAACAGCTGATCAGTGATAGTGATCTACATTTGATTGATTAGAGAGTATAGCAGCGGAATTCTAACAATGAATTAGCCAATTCACAAGAACAAAGAGATATTCAATGTAAGAACAAAAACGGTTATAGATAGAGAGAATTTTGCAGATATATTTCATTCAATATTAGCTTTCGTGGTAACGGAATGTCACACTTACAATTAGGTCGACACCTCTTATATAAGAGATGTGACGTCTGCTGATGTCACTTGATAGTGACATCTAACAGAATTTATCACAAACTACTGATAGTTAACACAACTACTGAAGATGTCAAACAGCTAACATCTTCTTACAAAAATGCTAAGTGTTAACTATTATTACAACTACTGAAAAGAAACTACTGAAACTATAACAACTTAAGAACATGTTCTTCAGTAGTTTTACAAATACTGAAACAAAGAAAACTACTGAAAGGTAAACCATCACAACTACTGAAGAAGACTTCTTCAGCGGTTGTGACAACGTCTGATACTTTGGTCTTCAACACTTGTGTCTTCAGAATTTGTCTTCAGCACTTGTGTCTTCAGACTTTGTCTTCAGCACTTGTGTCTTCAGACTTTGTCTTCAGCACTTGTGTCTTCAGACTTTGTCTTCATCACTTGTGTCTTCAGACTTTGTCTTCAGCACTTGTGTCTTCAGACTTTGTCTTCAGCACTTGTGTCTTCAGACTTTGTCTTCAGTACTTGTGTTCAGACTTTGTAATCAGCTGTTGTCTTCAGCTGTTGTGGTCTTCAGTAGTTGTTGTGACGTCTGTGGGACTTAAAGGTTTTTCTGATCCGGCTCATTGGTTCTTTTGGTCTAACATCTGTGTCCAATTCCTCAAGACAGAGTTCCCATTCATCCATTGCCAATCAAACCTTCTGAAATCTCTTCCCTGGCCTGAGCTTATAATTGAAGAATTCTAAGCTGATCCAGATTTTGTTTCTGCCAATAAGTGGGACCTCAATAATTTTAAAGGTTTTGGCTGCATTGGTTCAGGGGGAGTTTGTTGGACCAATAGAACCAATGAGCCAGATCAGAAAAACCTTTAAGTCCCACAGACATCAAAACGACTAAAGTGATCTACATCTGCTCAAGACAAAGTCTGAAGACAAAGTCTAAAGAAAACTGCTGAAGACAAAGTCTGAAGACAACTGCTGAAGACAAAGTCTGAAGACAACTGCTGAAGACAAAGTTTGAAGACAAAGTCTGAAGACAAAGTCTGAAGACAAAGTCTGAAGACAAAGTCTGAAGACAAAGTCTGAAGACAAAGTCTGAAGACAAAGTCTGAAGACAAAGTCTGAAGACAACTGCTGAAGACAAAGTCTGAATATCAAGTTCTCAGAAGTTATCACAACAGCTGAAGTAGTTCTCTTCAGTAGTTGTGATGGTTTATATTTTAGTAGTTTGTAATCAGTAGTTTTATATTATGTAAATCATCTGAAGTTCTTATACTTTAGATATTATACTTCAGTAGTTATAATGTTAGTGTATACTTAGCTTCTAATGAAGGTGTCCTCAGTTGTTGTGGACATCTTCAGTAGTTTAGTGTAATTTCAGTTGTTTGTATAAATCAGTTAGATGTCACTATCATGTGACATCAGCTGATGTCACATTCCATATAAAAGGAATGTTGACCTAATTTCCCTCTACGGGAAGCTTGTGCATGAATGAAAACATTCTTTTTGTAGAAAACTCTCTCTCTATAACTGTTACTGTTTGATTGAATATTCATATTATTCTTGCTAGAATTTTGTCTAATTCGTGTGCTATTCCGTTGCAAATCCTAATCTAATTGATCAAACTAGATCTCGATCCTTTAAGTACTGCTTTTCTACAAATGGTGGAAGGCCCTGAATTGAAACCTATAGTTAGATGGGAATATGACTATAGTTCTCATCAACTAACTCTTTTCAGAGGGATCCAACAGAGGGTGCATATCATTCAGGGTGACAGACTAGAGTTCATGTCAACTAATGATATGCACAAGCTTCTCAGCACTACTTCAGGGAAGAACAAAGAAACAGATAATATCTACATTCCTTGGTGCTGAAAGCTTTAAGGAGCAGGAATAAGTAAAGTTTTGGTAGTATGCCTAGGGGGAGTTTGTTGGATCAAGAAGAAGGCTGGTGCAACCAAAACCAAATCATACAAAGGACATCTGAAGCTAAGTATGGGACTTCTGATGGAAATAATGTTCTTCCAAAGACAATGTAAAAGTTTTACTTCCCAAGACAAACACTAGTTCCAAATACAAAGTGCTCAATTCCAAAGATCAAGTCTTAGAAGAAAAGATCATAAGTGAGCTTCCGAATTATGAAGAATAGAAGAAGTCCATCAAGCCTAAGAAGAAGTAGCCTCTCCCAAAGTATAAGTGGCTTCAGAAGTATTTGTTCTTCTCAAGCCATTTAACCTTCGAAAGACACTACTATAAACCAACAAACATAAGTATGGTCTCTGACACTCCGCTACAGACCTTTGATACTGCATGGTATTTTCCTATAAGGCCATATAATTAACGATACTTTATTCCACTATTCACCTTTTTATGTTAGTATAAGTTACCAACTTTAGTTGGTGACAAAAGGTAAGTCATAGACATGTCAAGACTACCATATCTTAGATAAGACTTTATCTAAGATATCTTAAGCTATAGCTTTGTAGTATTTGCTTTAGTTAGAGGATTCCAGCTGGTATCAAAGTATATCCAGCTATAGGTATTATATATAGTTTCTCATTGTAACTCATAATCTCATGCTTGTAAGAGTCTTGTAATCCTTTGAGTTGAGAAGCAATATATGCAAGTACCTTGATAATTATCTTTGTGTTCTTTTTTACTTATTATATTACTATCAACTCTTAGAATAGACTTTGCTTCATCTGATCTAAGTGTAACATAAGTGAGTTTGAGAGAAAAACCAAGTGTCAAGTTACAAAAACCGGTCATGCACCATTTTTGACCTTGCCCCATCCGGTAATGTAACCACCAGCATCTCCTCCATAAGCAATTAGTCCTCCATCAATCTTTTCAAACTTTTGGAGTAGTGACCTATTACTGTCATGTGCCTGGAACAGTCATTATCAATGATCCATACATTCTTGTTTGTCTTTAGTTGTTCCTGCACAAAAGAGATAATTAGTTAAATTTGGAAACCCAAGCCCTATTTGTCTCGAGGTTATCAAAAGAAGTTGATGGTAATGCAAAATTTATTGATCCTATAGTCATGTTTTGAGTATTTTCTGCTGTTGTTCATGGAGAACTTTCCGTCACTTGGTCTTTCTTTGACTTCCATGTGACCTTTGGATGCCTAGACTTGACCTTCAATACTTTGAAGTTTTACTGACTTCAAAAGTTTTGATGACTAGACCTTCAGAAGATCTTTCTAGCACTATAGTAGGCTTCAATTCTTCGTAAGTATTCCTTCTTCCAAAACCAAATTTTCTTCCGAAGGCAATTTTCCACTTGCCTTCATCTTCATTTTGGAGCTTTCGAAAGGAAAAGTCTTTCCTTCCGAAGCTTGCTTCTTCTTGAAACTCTTAGGAGTATCTTTCTTGCTCATGTGGAGAGTGCCTTTTCGAATGTATCCATAGCAAGATGAGAGGAACTCTCACACATAACACATTCGATCTTCTTCTTTCTAAGAGCCTTCGTCTATGAACAAGGCTGAACTTGATCACTTTCCTTCTTCGCCGTTATCTTTGCAGATGTAGTGGAAGTCCTTTTAGGGTGATAACTTCCATTAGAGTTAGATGGTTCTGATTGTGCAACGGTGGTACACAACTGATTAGCCTTCTTCTTGATGCTAAGATGAGTTAATGCAGAACTAGAACTCATGGTACTAGATTTAAGTTAGGGTCTTTAGTCGTTACCACCTCAAATCCTATAGAGATGAAAACTTGTTTCTACGTAGTGTTGATGGTGATCTTGATATCTTGAGCCTTCATTTCTTTTCTCATGCTCTTTTTGATCAAGTTCTTTCTCACAGACTTGGTCATGACAGTCTTCTTACTCTCCTCAGAAGGATAGTTACCTTGCTTAGAATCCTCTTCATCACTCTTTTTAGAGGCATACTCCACTATCACTTCTTCATCCTCTTCAGTCAAAGGGTCTATGAAAGGAAGCTCATCTACACAAGTTCACACCTGGGAGATCATATAGACAAGATGGTGTATGGAGAAGCTATCTCACTAGATCCCATACCCTACTTATTTTGATAACAAAACTTTGCATGCAAGCTTGAGGATATAATGTTCTTGAAGGTCTCTTCTTTAAGAACACATTTTTTGGCTCTGGCTTTGTTGATCACAAGCTCAACCTAGCATTCAGTCAACTTGGTTATTAGATCTTTGATCTAAGTCTTGTAGTTGGTGTGTTCATGTTCAAGAACTGAAATGGTTTTCTCTAAGTCCTCTATTTTCAGCGTATAGTCATTTTTAGATCTTTTGAAATCAGATTTTAAGATATTCAAGGACTCAAGATCATATCTCATCTCTAAGTTGTAGGATTATATCTATTAACTTTAGTAATAAATTCAGGTGTATAGAGATGTTCCAATACCTTTGCTTCATCATGGCCGGCCATTATTGCTTGGTTTGGAGATGAATCTTCCACCTGAAAACTCCAGTCAAAGTCGCCTCTTCAGTAGCAACTGTAGCTTGCTGCTTTGGCTACTCAATCTGGTGGCTTTCTCAATGTAGTTTGGTTTGTTTTGTGCTTGACCACCATTTGTTCTTGGTGCCTTGCACTCCTTGAAAAGTGGCCTATTTGAAAGTTGGTTACTCAAACAAAGTTGCAGCAGAAAGGTGGTCCAGCTTTATTGTAAAAGGTACATCAAATAAGCCATGTACTCTTCGGAATAAATATATCTTCATGAGTTGGCTTTAGAACACTTTGTATTTGAAGATTCGGAACACTTCATATTTGGCTTCAAGATATTGGTCTTGGCTTCGGATGATTTCACACTAAGAATATTTTCTAAGGCATACTGTAAAACTTCCAAAGCATTCTACTTAGTACTTCTGTGCATGCATGTAAGATATACTTTGGATGTTTTGGGTTGCATCATCCTTATATGAATCCTTACACAACTTGTCACAGTTGAGGCTCAAGCCACAAAGCATGCTGTCTCAAATCAAAACTTCCAAGCCATTATTGCATCATCCTCTCACTCGAAACATTGTTATCAAAACAAAGTTGGGTTAGAAACCAATAAAATTGTTCCACCACATTCTTATCAGTCTATTAGACAACCAAGGTGTGGCACTAAAGAGCAAGAGATTCCATCTACTGACCCACCTTTCTCTTAGTCAAATAATGATGCAACGATGGAGACCACTATAAGGAAGGAACATGTAAATCAACCCATTCATACTTATGATTGTCACACCCTCACCGATGATGGAATCATGGGTGCGGATTCATGTGAAACGATTGTTTATAACTCATGGAGTTATATAATTTGAAATAATATTAAATGTCATTTTCATTGAAAAAATATTAGTAAGAAAATAAATTATTACAATACAATCAAGATTCAAACAACAACATAAAATCTTTAGTTGTACTTGATCCAAGTCCTATATAAGCAAGAAGAAGTCCTCAAACTAAAACATGTTATAAATAAGGGTCAACATATAATGTTGGTGAGTTCTCATGAATTTGTACATACGTGTAAAAGCAACTTTTAACAGGCAATTCATATCATAAGTAAAGAAATATTACAAGAATATAGATAGCATAATGATACAATCAAGCCTTCACAAAGATATCCACTATAAGTTGTAACCATTAGCTAAGTGTACTTGGTTCCAATGCTCAACAAGCATACGTCATTAGGAGCCGGCAATAACCTCGACTTTAGCACCAAATAGGCTTGTCAAGCCCATAGATCTATGGTGTCGCTAGGCAAGTAATAGTTAATGAATTTTTTACAAGATTACTATCATATAAGTCTCACAAATATCTCAAGTAACCATGAAAAGTGTACAAATGAACTACGCATTCATTACAAGTTTCAAGAAGTTTTAAAAGTATATGTTTATAAGATTAACCTATTTCACCCTAAAAGGTATGAAATAAACTAAAAAGGGGCATGGAAAACTCATATTGTGTAATGATGGTTGTAGAGTACATAAGGAAGCTTGGATGTTCAAGAGTCAACGATAATATCCTAAAGGATAATAAGAAGCAATAACTTGAGGTCGAAATTCATTACAAGAAGTTAGTACATTTAGAGAATGCCAAAAAGTGAATGGTAGATTGAAAAATGATTATTGCACCAATTTTAGATTCGCGATAGAATGTTTGGTATGTGTTTGAATAGGTTTTAAAAATAGAAAACGATTTCATAAACTTATAAAAATTTATAGTTGACTATTTCAGAGTCTTTCGAAGACCTTCGTTCAAAAATATTTTTAGGAAAAGACTCGTAAATAAGTCAAAACAGCAGCACAAGACAAAAAGTGCTAAAATGTGCACTTATCTTGTGAAGGCCATTGTTGAGTCGTCCGACTGATTTTGAATACGTATAAACTGTCGTTGAAAAGTTAATCCTTGTGCTTAATATTGAAGTCTAAGTTTATTCAAATATAGTTTGTTATGACCAAGTTAGGTTAGTTTAAGTCAAACTATTTTGAGCCAAATATGTAGTAAGGCACTTATGTGCACTTTTAAAATTGCTAAACCAGAAAACAGGTTAGAACAAATTTATTATGTCGATATATGATATATTAGGCATTATTTTGAGTTATATAAAAAATTTTCAAAAAGTTTGGCATAACCATCATTTAGAGAAATAATCTTGTGGAATAACCGAATATGGGGGGATAGCCGTCCATATGCAAACGAGATTCTTTGTTTACGTTAGTGTCTTGTTAACTTGATTTAGGAATGTTAGTGATTGTTATAAGGTTAGTGAATGTGAGAAAGTCAATGAACAAGTGATAATGATTAAAATTAAAATAGATTTGGTAGAAGAAAGAATAAGTAAGAATATGAGAACAATTGGATTTTAGGATGATTTAAACAATATAGATATACATAATACATAAGCAATAAGGTTACCTTAGCCTTAGAAACTTCTTGAAATTATTTGTAAAAGAAAATGATCGAATTAGATCAAAACCAAAGAATGAAAAATAGGTTTGTTAGTGTGAGTTTTAGAGAATGAGTAAATGAAAAGTTAGGCCTAAACCTTGCTTTTATAGTTGAGGTTAGGAGGAGGTTATGAATGGTGTTAATGGTTAGTTACAAGTCTTTCAAAAGTTATGATTGGAATTTGAAATGAATATAATATTTAATAAAAAGGTAAAATAATAATTGCAACTTAAATTTTTAAAATTTATTAAAATCTTAATTTTATTTTAATTAACTTTTTTTCTTATAAAATCTTTATAGACCTTATAAATCTCACAAAAACTTTGCAATTTGACTATTTATTTTATTAAATATTTAAAATCTTATAAATATTAATAACCTTCAAAAGTTATAAAATTTATTTTTATAAAGTATAAGATTAAGTTAAATTGATTCAGAGACACATTTATTATATTTGGAACATAACTTTATATAAAATGACTATATAATGAATTTGATATACAAGATTGACTCAAATGGGTTCGGGATGGGGTTTCTAGTTTGTAAATAGGTCAAATCTTATAGTGATGATCAACCTCTATCCACCAAAGCTAGAAGAAACAGGGCTAAGGCAGCCAGACAAACTGCGAAGTAGGTAGTTGAGTCTAAGCTGAAGATTGACCAAAAACAAAAGGGTGTTTTCATTTCAGCTAGATTCCAGGTGATAGGCAACTCTAATTCTCTAAAGAAGTGTAGTACCAGGACTCCCATCCCGCTAAAGGAACAGAAGTTAAAGGGGAAGACTATTAAGGAAGACAAGAAAACCAAGAAACCATATTCTTCATAACCCCCAAAGATTAACATTGCTTGCATAATGTGTGGTCTGCAAAACCAATTGGCTAAAGATTGTTACTACTTCCAGTAAGCACACATTATTAAAATAATGTTTAAGGATTAAGGGAAGGTTTCACATTTGGACTTTATCATATGGTTCAAGTGTTGAAAAAGGGAAAGCTTGATTCTAAGCAAGGTGACATTTTGGAGGCAAGTCCTTCTTTCAAAGAGAAAATGGCTTTGGAAGATAAAGTTGTTAAGACTCAAAAGAACAAGAGAGTCCCCTTGAAATTATCCCAAAAGAAGACTACTTTGGAAGAAAAGGTGGTGAAGGCTTCTTTCGAAAAGAAAGAAGCTTTAAAAGAATGTCATGCTGCTCCAGCTTCATCAAGCTCATCCTCAATGATCAACGAAGGGATGGAATGGGAGATCAAAGAAGATGTTGCAGCCCAAACCACTTCTTCACAAACACATATTCAACCCCGTGCATAAAATTTCGGTTCAATAAAATAATCATCATTGGAAAAGCCTATATACAAAAAGGCTTGGGTTTCCAATAAAAACTAACTATTTCACCTTATATGCTGGGACATCCATTTGACAAGCGCATGTTAGAACTTTACAAAGTACACTATGTCAAACAGCTTGACCACAACCTGTTAAGTGTTTCTCAATTTTGTTATCAAAAACATCAAATGCTTTTCAAAGAGCATGAGTGCATTATCCTCAAACCAAGGATGACCATTCTTCAAGAATTGGTGCTTCTTAGATCTCCCAGGAAAGGGGATATGTACATGCTAGATATGAACAATGCTTCCCCACTAGGAGAAGTATCATGATTTTTTTCCAAAGCTGTTGGGGATCAGTCAACACTATGGCCTAAACAAATATGTCATTTCAATTTTAAAACCATGAATAAATTGGTTAAAAATAACTTGGTACACCATTAGCCTAAAAAGAAATTTTTCTGCAAAAGATAATTGTGTTGCATGCCTGAAAGGGAAGCAACACAAAGCGTCTCATAATCCAAAGTTGTTAACGCTGTCACCACTCCATTACACTTATTGCACATGGATTTATTTGGTCCCACAAGTATAATGAGCATTTGAAGGAAATCATACTACCTTTTAATCGTTGATGTTCTTATGATGTTCTTAACCGGTTATGTCCTCGGGTTTGTGCGAATTCAAGGTAAGAATTCAAGTTTTTATGATGTTCTTAACCGGTTATGTCCTCGGGTTGTGCTTACGTGTGTTTGTATGTATTCGGGTATGTTTTAGTGGGTTTCTAGGCGGTTGAATTGAATTTGCAAATGAGTTTGGAACAAGCCATACTCAAGAGCTGCAAAGGTGAGTTCTAGAACCCCTCTTTTACTGATATTTAAGTGATTTTGGGGCTGGAAATGCATGAACTTATGTTTTTATAAACTGGGTTTCGGATCCGTATGTATGGCTGTGTGTATGTCGATGTTTCGATGTGATATGTGGCTATGTTCATGTTTGATGATGCATGATGGTGTTTCTGTGGCTTAGATTGTAACACTTAAGCTTAAAACATGATGGATGGTGCTTGGGAACTGAGATCTAATGTTAGAGCTCATATGTTTAAGTTTTAGCATGCCTAAGTATGCAGAAGAAATGCGGATGAACATAGAAAGTCAACGCGGATGAACATAGAAAGTCAATGCGGATGAGCATTAATAGCCAGGGAAAGTCAATGCGGATGAACATAGAAAGTCAATGCAGATGAACATAGAAAGTCAATGCAGATGAATAGTTAATGCGGATGATAGTTAATGCGGATGGACATTTTCCACTAAGTAGGAGAAATCAGGATGAGTAGTGGGAAATGCGGATGAAGTCAATGCGGATGGAAAGTTTACGCAGATAAGCATTGACTAAGTATAACAAATGCGGAGGAACAAAAGGCAGATGCTGATGAACTGTAGCAAATGCGGATGAACCATAACAAATGTGGATAAAGAAAGACAAATGCAGATGAAGTGGAACAAATGCGGACAAACACTTAGAATAGTTTGACTTTCTGGGGAAAAGTGAGATTTAAGATTTGACTTGAGATGTTCCCGGGAGTTCATGTAAGCTGATGTTTGAGGTCATGGATGTCATGTTGGGCATGTTATGATGTATGTTTGATGCTTATGCATGATGGTATGTATGATGTATGTTATGTTGCATGATGCCATGTATGATGATGTTGACTATGCATGTTGATGTTACTTTTTATGATGTATGTTTAACTTTCGTGGCTTTACGTGTTATAGTTGTGAAAGAAATGATAAACTATTATGCAACGTAAAGTGAAAGATAATGAAAAGAGGAAATAATGATAGAATGCATGCATTAACGAAAGAGAAAGTATAGAAAGGCTTGCAAGCAAAATGTACAGAGGTGCACGGCTCTAAAATGGCATAAGCTCACCTGTGTCTGGTTTAGCTAACCCTTAAGGATACAAGCAAGGGTCCAGTCTTGTGACTGACCACTGATATAGTACATGGTTTATAGTGATTACTCACCCCGATGCTGGTGCCCGGCTATGTGCGTTATGGAAGTCATTTATGATCTTCGGCCTATTACCCGCTTTGTGCATATGTTTAGGGTGTAGTATACAGTTGACATCTTTGTCGCTTGCCCCGGTGCTTGTGCCAGGCTATGTGCATTAAGGAAGTAATTGTGATCTTCGGCCCAGTACCGCTGTGTGCATACGTTTGGGGTACAACTGATGACACTGATTCCGGAAAGAGATAAAGAGATAAAGAGATATAGAGTTAATGAAACAAAGCGATGAAAAGTAAAGAAGATAATAATGATATTATCTATGTGTATGTATGATGTGTGATCATGTACGACAGTATAGTATCTTTTAAAACAACATAAAGTATGTTTTTTAAAAAACTAGAACACTCAGCAACGCTGATGTTTTGTGCATTTTCCAGTTGGCAGGTGAGCATTGCTGAGGATGGCGTGGGACAACTACTTGGCATTTTGGATGGCATTCTTTCGTTACTGTTTTTGCATTGTAATGCGAACAAATGAAAATGTGTAATGAATGATTGTATTCACTTGCAAAAGCAGTTATTGTGAAAGAAAAAGTTATTTTAATGTTCCGCTGCGATGCTTTTTATGAAAATTTAATTATATGTTTTATGAGTAATGATTGGCGAGCTGTAATCGTCCCGAGGATGGGGCCTTACATTTACAAGGATGAGGGATAGTTTGGATGGTTGTCGGGTAGGTAGTGGTGTTTGGGTTATGGGTAGAGTTTTAGGTTGAAGGGTAATTAGGTTGAGGTGGTTGTGATGATGAGGTAGGTATGATGGTTGGCGTGGGTGCAGGGGTGTAAGGTTCTGAAGTAGGTTCAGTTTTGATAGGGCAGGGAAATGGGAAAGGCTCAAGTTGAGGTTGGGGTTGAGTTTTGGTTGTAGGTTGGGGTTGAGGTGTTGATTTGAAGATCATTCCATGTCCCTTCTTTACATCTCTTTCCTTTTCCCCAAGCGAATGTTACCTTGATGTCACTGACATGTCGCTGGAGTGTCTTATCAGACATGGGTCCCACTTGCCTACCAAAGAAGCCATGAGCCCGGAGATAATCCTTCATCCAGGCCTTCTCACCTATCTTCTTGGTAGTAGCAATGCCCTAACTTCTTCTTCCTTTTTCTTTTTCTCCCTCATCTTCTCATTTGCAGCTTTCTTCCTCTCTTTCTCTAGTTGATCCTGCTCTTTGTTGAAGAGCCATAGGATAGTGTCATTATTATGTGGAGATAGTTTTAGAGAGAGAAACCCTAGAGGTTAGGAAAGTTATCATTTCCCTCCTAAGTTGCAGGTCAGCTCCTTTTTCTTCATTTCTCTTTCCTCCTCTAAGGCCAACCTTGTTGCTTCTCTCTTTCTCTCAGTCTGCAGATGCTTGCCCTTCTAGCTGTACTAACTCCTTTAGTGGTAGCAGGAGTATATCTTCAGTGGCAGCTCCAAGCTTGATGAGCTTGTCATTGATCTCCACCCTTTTCTTGTTGTTAGCTACCTCTTGGTTGGCTGCCGCTGACAGGATCAGTGATCACAAGTTGATGTATCAGAATACAAAGCAGCGGAATACAAACAAAAGAATTAGACAAATTGTAGCAAGCAATCGATACTTGTAAGCATTAAGATCGCATACGGTTATAAGGAGAGAATATGTATTTCTGATTTCTAGGAATGTTTATAGATGTAGAATATTTCTAATCAATGAATCATTCATTCCATTTAATTACTCATTCACATTGTTACAATAGGTTGTCACTCCTTATATAGAGTGCAACAGTCACTGCCGTTATCACGGAAAGTGACAACTCGCAGATCCAATACAAAAATAACTAATTCTTAACAACTACTGAAATGTTCACAACTACTGAGAACATATCAGCGTGTTAAGTACAAAATATAAAACTACTGAAACTACAACGACTGAAGAACAAACTCTTCAGTCGTTTTAACAATACTGAAACATAAAAATATAAACTACTGATATCACAACTACTGAAGAAGTACTCTTCAGCAGTTGTGACAAACTACTGAGGCTTCAGTACTTGATCTTCAGACTTTGACCTTCAGGTGTTTCATCAGCTGATGACTTCAGTAGATATCATCAGCTGATGTCTTCAGTCTTTGTCTTCAGACTTTGTACATCAGTTGTTGATCTTCAGCACTTGTGAACTCTTCAGCTGTTGTACTTCAGTACTTTGGTCTTTCAGCTTCAGCACTTGTGTTCTTCAGCTGTTGTACTTCAGCACTTTGGTTCTTCAGCTGTTAAGGTCTTCAGCACTTGATCTTCAGCTGTTGAAGTCTTCAGCACTTGTCAAACTACTGATGAGGCTTTTCAGCAGTTGTTGTGATACCGTGTGGGACTTAGAGGTTTTCTGATCTTGGCTCATTGGTTCTTTTGGTCCAACAAACTCCCCCCTGAACCAATGCAGCCAAAACCTCTAACTTATTTATACTCCCACTTATTGATGGCAAAATGTTGGTCTTTTTCCTTCTTCATCAGTAGAGAAGATGACCCATGTAAGCTCCAGCCTGGAAGAAATCTCAAATATTTGTTTTGGCAGAGTATGAATGGGAACTCTGTTTGGGGAACTGGACACAGAGTTGTTATCCCATTCATGAGATTTACTTCCCCATAATGAGTCTGTATGACTCACGAACATGGCCTCAAGGAGACAACTTGTTCCTCTTGAGAGAGTTCTCTGCTCCTCCTTCGAAGAAGAACTCTGGACCATAGTACTCTGATAAGTACTTCATGGTCCTGCCATTTTTCAGCTCCACCGTAGTTACCTCCCTATATACAAATTCATCAGGATGGTTGCCTTCAAGGATTAACTGGAGCTCATTCTTTTGGATGTCTCAAGCTTTTTATATAACAACCCCTTCTTAATCATCTTGTTTTCTAGTAAGGCTTGAGGTGTCTTCTTTGCTTGGTGAGCTTTCTTGATTTCATCAATGATTTCCCAAGGTGAGACTACAACGGCCAACATGATGGTAGATTCTATTGTTTTTCGTACCTGGCCGTTGTATCTGTGTGGGATAGTTTTTTTTATGGATTCTAGAACTCCCCTGGGGTCCTGGCCATACTCTCACTCTCTCCTTCTGATACTGAAAGTGTGCCTGAGAGTGTACAGCCTTTGAGCATGCCCTTTCATGGCTTGAATAGATGATGACTGAGGAAATTCCTTGTCAACCATCTTCAACAGTTGCTCATCGTGCTATTTCTGCTGTTCTTCTTCTTCTATCTTGACACTGACCATTTCCCTTTGAGAGTCAGTGTGATCATGGGTTGACTTCGGGGTTTGGGTAGCTTCAGGAACAGCAGAGAGTGGCAGACTATCATCTTCATCCTCTTCTCTTCTTCTTCTTCTTCCATCCTCAGCACCCTTCTCCTCCTTCGGGGTACATCACTGGATGATGGTTGGGTTGGAAGGAATTGGTTTTGAAGAATGAGGATGTTTGGATTTGGCTTAGAGGTTGGTTGGGAGATTTGAGGGATAGGATCTGTTTTGAGTGGGTGGAAGGGAAGGTTGATCTAGCATCCTTGTAGTTAGCTTCGCCTTTGTGAGTTTAGCCATCTCTAACCTTTTACCAGCTCCAGCCTCATCAAGGGCTTTCCACAATAATCCCTTTGTTGAATTGCTCAGACAGACAGATTCTGGTGGCTATAGCCAGAATGCTGTCCCTGGTCCATGCGCGGATCTCCATTAATGATCTTCCCAAGTATTTTGCAATAAAGCGGATCATTATTTCCAACCTCTCTTTCTCAAGAGCATCATACCCTGCCCATCGGTTGTATCTCTTGTACTTCTAACCTTCTGATCTCACTATCCAGTGTGGCTGTGTCAAACCCCTGCCTGAGAGTTGTTCAATTATTTTATCCATGGAACGGCTGTGTGTGGTGTCAGCTTCTTTGAC
>JACCIX010001031.1:0-100308 GCA_025506515.1 Flaveria trinervia
TTGCTCTTCAGTGCTTTGGAAGCATTGTTTGCTTTCTTTACTTCCTCTTTATAGTCTTCAAACTCTTTCTACTGACAGTTTTCTTCTTTTCAGTACTGGCAGTAGTTGGGTTTGAACTTCAGGTATTAAATCCTGCTCTCTAGTCCTTTTAGACTTTCAGAATTACTCCTGAGTTGATCAACTATTGATCAGTGAGTATCAGCAGTGGAACCATCAACATCAGCTGATAGGTTCTGAGAGGCTTAGTGCTTACTTCTACTTCTGATTGTGCTGTATCAGAAGTAGATCACATGAAGAATGGATTGGTTATTACTCTCCCCATCAGATTCATCCTCTCTGCTTTGGGAGTAAAATCTGTAGGTGGAGCATGTGATTGTACCAATGCCAAACTTCACATTGGAAGCTGATTGCTTACTAAGAGCATTTCAAAACCTTTGCATGATTGTACCCATCGATCACACTCTACCTGGGTGACTGCAAGGGTTTCCTTGAGATCTTTATACTTCTCTAGAAGTATCTCTTCCCTAGCCTTATCATCAGTTATTTGGCATTTAAGTTTGTTAATCTCATCATTCTTATTATTAAGCACAGACTCAAATTCAGCTTTGCTTTTGGAATTATTTGTTCTAGCTCAATGTTCTTGTTGATTAAAGCAACATTGCTTCTCTAATAGATGCAAATGCTGCTATACATGTTTCAGAACACAATTTGGCTTTTGCCTCAGAGGATACCTGTGATACCTTTGGTGTAGAGGCATTAGTGGATGATGTATCAGCAGAATCCAAGCCATAAGAGCTAGATTTCCAAAGGACTTTCCCACCATGTTGACCAGCACCTGAGAACAGTTGTTCATGACCAGACAAGTCATCTGGTAAACTGCTCCAGTCAACAACTCCTGGGGTGAAGAAGTTTGTTGTTGAGTTGAGTTTGTTGATGAGATTGGCAAGGTTGTGTTCAGGCGATGCTTGTGGTTGTTGTGCAATTGGAGCTTGAACAGGATTTGGTTGAGGCATATAATAGCAGGGATAAGGATATGACATTTGACCCTGGGGAACAAAGTATGCAGGAGACCTAGGATGTGAATGATGACCAGAACCAGCAGTATGTTGCCCTCTGTTTTGTGGACTAGTACTAGGAAAAGTCACAAAGGGTACAAAGAGTTAGATCTAGTTGATCTACACTCTCTTGCAAAGTGTCCCAGCCTTTGGCATTTGTGACACCTCAACTTACTCTTGTCAAAAGCAACTTTGGTTTTGCTAGAGAGTCCAGGAAATTTCCTGCCAGTTCTCTTATAGAATTTCTGAGATCTGATATTAATCATGCCATTTGGCTCAGAATATCCATCTCTTCTAGATCATCATCAGCTATTCCTTTTAAATCATCCATGATGAAGCATAGATTGTCACTATTACTGCCAGACGACTCTCAATACCAACAAAGCATGATCAGAACTATTTGAAGAGAAATCATATGCTCATCATAATTGCTTTCAGATGCAACATATTCTGACTCATGACCAACCAAGGCAGTATTCCCTGGTACAAAGTAATCAGTGAGCTTTCCTGATGAGGACAGTTTCCTCTTCTGCTCTATCTCTCTTTCGATTGTAAGCAGTTTCCCATGAAGTTGGGTGAGAGATAGGCTATCCAGATTTGCACTGGAGCGTAGGACAATAGTGTATGGTCCCATCTCTCAGGCAATGATCTGAGGAACCTGTTATTCATCTGGCTATTGGTGCATTCCTGTTTCACCATTTTCAGCTCAGATCAAGCAGGAAAATCGCTCAAACTGTTGAGTTAGTGTCTCACCCTTTCTATGAGAGAATGTCTCATATTGTTGGGCAAGGATTTCTCTGTTGTTTGCTAAGACCTCATCTGTGCCACCGAATTGTTCCTTCAGGGCATTCCAGATCATGAGCAGTTTCATGATGCATAAGCCCTGAATAGATTTCATTAGGCAGTGCCATGGCCAGAATTCCATGGGCTTTAGCATCAATCTCAAACAGTTTCCGATCTTTATCAGAGTATTGTTCCTTCTTCTTCGGAACCATTTGATTGGTTTCCGGATGTTCACCATAGGCTTATGTGGTCCATGTACCACAGATGTCCAACAACCTGAACTGTTAACAGACAGGTGATGAAGCATTCTTCGTTGCCATATGGTATACTCGGTCCTAACCAGCATCGGGGCTTGGTTGAGGAACCGGTATTGTGAGGATCATTAGAAGGAGTAGTCATCTCAGATTCAATCAAATTCAATTAAGCTATAACAGATTTAGAACAAAACACAACAACCAATTGAACCAAGAGAGATCTCAGAATAAATGAACGAAAGCGACAAAAATTCAATAATCTATAACCAGTTCTTGCGAATATGCTAATTCAATCAAACATAGATATCAATTAGCAGTTTCAATGATCAATTGTTAGATCGATCAATGATTAAACGGCTCTGATACCACTTGTTAGGATCAGTAATCTACGTTTGATTGATTAGAGAGTCAAGCGGAATTCTAACAATGAATTAGCCAATTCACAAGAATGAAAAGAAATTCAATGAAGAACAAAAACGGTTATAGATAGAGAGAATTCTGCAAATATTTTCATTCAATATTCGCTTTCGTGGTAACGGAATGTCACACTTACAATTAGGTCGACACCTCTTATATAGAGATGTGACGTCTGCTGATGTCACTTGATAGTGACATCTAACAGAATTATTCCAACTGAAACACAACTACTGAAGATGTCAAAACAGCTGACATCTTCTTACAAAATACTAAGTGTTATCAGTTACTACAACTACTGAAAAACATAAAACTACTGATACTACAACGACTGAAGAACAAGCTCTTCAGTCGTTTTACAAAACTACTGGAAAGTAAAAACAAAAACTACTGATATCACAACTACTGAAGAAGTACTCTTCAGCTGTTATGACAACTACTGAAACTTCAGTACTTGATCTTCAGACTTGAACTTCAGACGTTTCATCAGCTGATGACTTCAGTAGATATCATCAGCTGATGTCTTCAGTCTTTGTCTTCAGACTTTGTACACCAGTCGTTGATCTTCAGCACTTGTAGACTCTTCAGCTGTTGTACTTCAGTACTTTGGTCTTCAGCTTCAGCACTTGTGTTCTTCAGCTATTCAGATTCAGCACTTGTGTTCTTCAGCTGTTGAGCTTTAGCACTTTTGTTTTCAGTTGTTGAAGTCTTCAGCACTTGATCTTCAGCTGTTGGAGTTTTCAGCACTTGTCGAACTGCTGATGAAGCCTTCAGCAGTTGTTGTGATATCATGTGGGACTTAGAGGTTTTCTGATCTTGGCTCATTGGTTCTTTTGGTCCAACAAAAGTTTTATCAATGGAGCCTCTAGTGAAATTATTCTTAAGAAGAAAGTGGAGAGTGTCTCATACCAGGCTCTAGGAGCTTGTTTCAACCCATAAAGAGCCTTATCAAGTTTATACACCCATTCAGGATGTTTATTATGCTAAAAACCTGGTGGTTGACACACATGAACTTCTTCCTTTATTTACCATATAAAAATGCACTTTTGACATCCATTTGAAAAACTTTAAGATTGTGGAATGCAGCATAGGCTAAAAACAATCTAATTGCCTCTAGTATGGCTACAGGGGCAAAGGTTTCATCATAATCGATACCTTCTTCTTGTGAAAACCCCTATACAACCAGTCTAGCCTTGTTCTTAACAATAAGCCCATTTTCATCAGTTTTATTCCTAAACACCCATTAGTTCCTATTGCACACTTACCTGGGGGAAGAGGAACCAGTTCCCACACTTGCTGTTTCTTGAACTGAAGTAGCTCAAGCTGCATGGCGTCAACCCATCCATTGTCTCTCAAAGCAACATGATAGTTCTTTGGCTCTAGCTGATGATGAAGAGAGCATAGAAGCAGAAGTTAGACAATTGACTTCTTGTTGAAACTCCAACATTGATATCACCAATAATCTAAGACATTGGGTGATTCTTTAGTCTTGATAAACAATGAGATCTGTGCAAGTGTTTGTAGGACCTTCAGCAGCAGCAGATGTTGATGCAGACTCTTGAAACCAGAATTAGATGGTAACTCAAAAGATGTAGAGGAATCAGAGATCTCATTAGCATTGTTGTGGATGGAACTGCTGAAGCTACAGAACATCAAATTTAGCAGACACAGCTAGTTGGTCACTAAACTTGAATAGGTGAGTATTGATATTATCATCATCATCATCAATACCACCAGTGGAAGACATGCTGCAGAAGATGATTTATCCACATGATCTGCAACAGTTGGAGGTTGATAAGGAACATATTGTAGTATGTCCAAATCAAACAACACCACAGGGTTTTGTGGAATCTTGTCCATAGGAGATTCATTAAACTTCACATGCAAAGTCTCTTCAACTATCTTTGTTCTGCAGTTGAAGACTCTGTATGCCTTGCAAGTAGATGAATAACCAACAAAATACCCTGCATCCACCTTAGGATCAAATTTTTGGAGTTGATCCTTTGTGTTGAGAAATAACAGGGACACCCAAATGCTTTGAAAATTGAAATTAGAGGAGCCAAGTGATGGAGAACTTCATATGGAGTCTTCATCAACCTCTGATTTACTAAGGCTCTATTCTGCACATAGCAAGCTGTGTTAACAGCTTCAGCCTAAAAGGTCAGTGGCAAACCAGAGTCAGCCACATGGACCTTGCAGCTTCAATTAGGGTCCTGTTCTTCCTCTCCACTACTCCACTTTGTTCTGGAGTCTGGGATGCTAAACTGCCTTTTGATTCCCTTTGAAAGATAGAAGTCATCAAGTGTATGGTTTCTGAATTCAATTCCTTTTCACTCCTTATACACTTGACCGAAAGGGAGTACTGCTTCTCAACATATAACACAATGTGAATAATCTTCTGAGCAACCTCATCCTTTGAATGTAGAAAGAAAGTCCATACAAATCTGGAGTAATCATCCACAATTACCAAACAGTATTTCTTCTTTGCCATGCTCATCACTCTCACAGGACCAAATAGATCCATATGCAGTAATTGCAAGCAGGCAGTGGACTTAGGCTCTTCAATAGAAGGGAATGAGACTTTGTGTTGTTTTCCTTTTAAACAAGCAGTGCAGGTTTCATCACAGTGGAACTCCTTTATTGGTAAGCCTCTAACTAAACTATTGTGAATCAGCTGATTCATGTTTTCGAAATTAACATGACCCAGCCTTCTGTGCCACAGTTTAGATTCTTGAGGAGAGGCTTTGGAAAATAGGCAAGGATGGCCTCTGAGATCTATTTTCTTGGAAAGATCTAAGGCATACACTCTTCCTGTCCTGTTGGCTCTCAGGAGAGTGTGATCATCCAACACCTTATCAATCAAATGCAGAACTTTGGATGACAGAATCCTACAGTTCTTACTGGTGAAAAGAGCAACATGGCCTTTATCACACATTTGACTAACACTCAAGAGATTATACTTGAGATTTTCCACATGATTAACATCATCAAACTTTATTTCTCCATTGGAGACAAACCGTTTCCAATGATGTACCCCTAGCATCATTGCCAAAAGAAACAACCCCTTCTTTCCTTGAGAGAAGTCATGAAGAAGAGAGCTGTTCCCAGTCATGTGCATAGATCCCCCACTGTCTACATACCAGATGCTACTTTGGCACGTTGAAGAACCCTGCAATTATAAACAATCAGTTAGTTTTGGAGACCCAAACCTGTTGGTTTTGGGCCTGTTCTCATCAACAGATGGTAAACTAACATGTTTGATGGAAACAACAGCCTGAGAGAAGAAGATGGTGAAAAAGAGGAATCCTTTGGCTTGGACCTCCTTTTCTGTGGTTTCAACATAGGAACATCTAATTGGTTAACTCTTCCCAATAGATGTTGAACCATCATAACCAGCTGTGTCTGATTTTGTGATAAAGCTTTTAGCTCATCAGACACATTGGCATTGGAGTTTGATAAGTTCCTATGTTGCACCTTCTTCTTTTGAGCAATCTCAGTTGTTACCTGTTTAACCCCTTCCTTTTGGATTTCTTTATGGACTTAAGGGTTACAGGATTTGATGTTGCTGATACAAATGTGGCCTCAAACTCAGTTTTCATTTTAACCATTTTCTCTTTAATTTCCTCTTTTTGTTTGAGTTTGGATCCTCTTTTGTACCAACAATCATCTATAAGATGATTGAACAAGCCACATACTTCACATGGTTTCTCTTCATCTTATGTTGATCATCAACTAAAGAGGATGAAGCTACTGAAGACTTGCTCTTCAGTGCTTTGAAAGCATTGTTTGCTTTCTTGACTTCCTCTTTAGTAGTCTTCAAACTCTTTCTACTGACAGTTTTCTTCTTTTCAGTACTGACAGTAGTTGGAGGTTGAACTTCAGGTGTTAAATCTTGCTCTCCAGTCCTTTCAGGGCTTTCAGAATTAACTCCTGAGTTGATCAACTCTTTGATCATGTGAGTGTCAGCAGTGGAACCATCAACATCAGCTGATAGGTTCTGAGAGGGCTTAGTGCTGAGTTCTACTTCTGATGGTGCTGTATCAGAAAGTAGATCACATGATGAATGGATTGGTTATTGCTCTCACCATCAGATTCTACCTCTGCTCTGGGAGTAAAATCTGTAGGTGGAGCAGTGTGATTATACCCAATGCCAAACTTCACATTGGATGCATATTGCTTACTAAGAAGCATTTCAAAACCTTGCAAGATTTACCCATCGATCACACTCTACCTGGGTAGTTGCAAGTGTATCCTTGAGATCTCTATACTTCTTTAGAAGTATCTCTTCCCTAGCCTTATCATCAGTTATTTGGCATTTAAGTTTGCAAATCTCATCATTCTTATCATTAAGCACAGACTCAAAATCAGCTTTGCTTTTAGAAATTATTTGTTCTAGCTCAATGTTCTTGTTGATTAAAGCTACATTTGCTTCTCTAATAGATGCAAATGCGGCTATGCATGATTCAGAACATAGTTTGGCTTTTGCCTCAGAGGATACCTGTGATACCTTTGGTGTAGAGGCATTAGAGGATGAAGTATCAGCAGAATCCAACGCCATAAGAGCTAGATTTCCAAAGGGACTATCACCACCATGTTGACCAGCACCAATAACAGTTGTTCATGACCAGACAAATCATCTGGTAAACTGCTCCAGTCAACAACTCCTAGGGTGAAGAATTGTGTTGTTGAGTTAAATTTGTTGATGAGATTGGGAAGGTTGAGGTTCAGGCAATGCAGGTGATTGTTGTGAAATGGGAGCTTGAACCGGATTAGACTGAGGCAAGTAATAGCAGGGAACAGGATATGACATTGGACCCTGAGGGACAAAGTATGCAGGAGATCTAGGGTGTGAATGATGACCAGAACCAGCAGATGTTGCCCTCTGTTTTGTGGACTAGTACTAGGAAAAGTCACAAAGGGTGCAGAAGAGTTAGATCCAGTTGATCTACACTCTCTTGCAAAGTGTCCCAACCTTTGGCATTTGAGACACCTCAACTTACTCTTGTCAAAACCAACTTTTGTTTTGCCAGAGAGTCCAGGAAATTTCCTGCCAGTTATCTTGTAGAACTTCTGAGATCTGATATTAATCAATGCCATTTGGATCAGAATATCCATCTCTTCTAAATCATCATCAGCTATTCCTTTCAAATCATCCATGATGAAGCATAGATTGTCACTATTACTGCCAGAATGACTATCAATACCAACAAATGCATGATCAGAACTATTTGAAGAGAAATCAATATGCTCATCATAATTGCTTTCAGATGCAGCATATTCTGACTCATGACCAACCAAGGCAGTATTCCCTAGTACAAAGTCATCAGTGGGCTTTCCTGATGAGGACAGTTTCCTTTCTTGCTCTATCTCTTTTTCGAATGTAAGCAGTTTCCCATGAAGTTGGGTGAGAGATAGGCTATCCAGATTTGCACTGGAGCGTAGGACAATAGTGTATGTGTCCCATCTCTTAGGCAGTGATCTGAGGAACCTGTTATTCATCTGGCTGTTGGTGTATTCCTCTTTCACCATTTTCAGCTCAGAAATCAAGCAGGAAAAGTGCTCAAACTGTTGAGTCAGTGTCTCACCCTTTCTATGAGAGAATGTCTCATATTGTTGGGCAAGGATTTCTCTGTTGTTTGCTAAGACCTCATCTGTGCCATCAAATTGTTCCTTCAGGGCATTCCAGAGATCATGAGCAGTTTCATGATGCATAAGCCCTGAATAGATTTCATTAGGCAGTGCCATGGCCAGAATTCCATGGGCTTTAGCATCAATCTCCAACAGTTTCCGATCTTCATCAGAGTATTGTTCCTTCTTCTTCGGAACCATTTGATTGGTTTCCGATTGTTCACCATAGGCTTATGTGGTCCATGTACCACAGATGTCCAACAACCTAAACTTTTAACGGACAGGTGATGAAGCATTCTTCGCTGCCATATGTTATACTCGGTCCTAACCAGCATCGGGGGCTTGGTTGAGGAACCGATATTGTGAGGATCATTAGAAGGAGTAGTCATCTCAGATTCAATCAAATTCAATTAAGCTATAACAGATTTAGAACAAAAACACAACAACCAATTGAACCAAGAGAGATCTCAAAATAAATGAACGAAAGCGTCAGAAATTCAATAGTCTATAACCAGGTCTTGTAAATATGCTAATTCAATCAAACATAGATATCAATTAGCAGTTTCAATGATCAATTGTTAGATCGATCAATGATTAACCTGCTCTGATACCTCTTGTTAGGATCAGTGATCTACGTTTGAGTGATTAGAGAGTATAGCAGCGAAATTCTAACAATGAATTAGCCAATTCAAGAACAAAGAGATATTCAATGTAAGAACAAAAGGGTTATAGACAGAGAGAATTCTGCAAATATATTTCATTCAATATTCGCTTTCGTGGTAACAGAATGTCACAATTACAATTAGGTCAACACCTCTTATATAAGAGATGTGACGTCTGCTGATGTCACTTGATAGTGACATCTAACAGAATTTATCACAAACTACTGATAGTTAACTCACTACTGAAGATGTCAAACAGCTGACATCTTCTTATAAAAATGTTGTGTTAACTATTATTATAACTACTGAAAAGAAACTACTGAAACTATAACGACTGAAGAACAAGCTCTTCAGTCATTTTACAAAACTACTGATAAATATAAAACTACTGAAAGGTAAACCGTCACAACTACTGAAGAAGACCTCTTTAGCTGTTGTGACAACGTCTGATACTTTGGTCTTCAGCACTTGTGTCTTCAGACTTTGTCTTCAGCACTTGTGTCTTCAGACTTTGTCTTCAGCACTTGTCTTCAGACTTTGTCTTCAGCACTTGTCTTCAGACTTTGTAATCAGCTGTTGTCTTCAGCTGTTGTGGTCTTCAGTAGTTGTTATGACTGTCTGTGGGACTTAAAGTTTTTCTGATCCGCTCATTGGTTCTTTTGGTCCAACAAGAGTAATGTTAGGATCTCGTATTTGAACGAAACACCAACTAATTAAGTGTTAAACCGAACCAAATAGTGCAGAATCCTATTTGATTGGCGATCCAATCAGTGAGAACACACATAGACACAATAATGAATTGAATCTAACGTCAAGAATCGATTAGGAATCGATTTACATGGTTCTATGAACTTGGAGTACGAACTTAGAGGCTTCTGGATGGCTAGGGTACGTCTGGAGTCGAAGTGGATCGAATGCTTCTAAAATCATTCTATTTTTTCATGCATTAAGTGGTATTTATAGGTTTAGGTTTCTCATTCGGGCGACTAAACCATTAGCATGGTTCAGTCGTGCGATTGAGCCATGCGGTTGATCCATCCACACGACTGAATGTTGAGTCGTGCGACTGAGTCAGTCGCATGAAGCTGTTCAGGCGTATGAACTATTTACGCGCATGGACACTCAGTCGCATGGCCATTCGGACGCATGACCAATGTTTGGACGCATGGTCCAATCGGACGTATGTGAACTTCACTTAACCAAAGTTTGAATGTATTCATTATTATAAAATTATGTATATCAATTCAAACAATCACAAACCTATATAATCTAGTCAATAAACATTACTCAACTCATTAGTGAAATATTAAACATTATAAATCACAACAAAACATCATCATTTGATTAAGTACCCACTATTACATAAGTGCAAGACATTCAAGACATATTACATTGAGATCAAGATCTAGGTACATAAGTGTATCAACATAATGAAAAGAGGAATGAAATGAAAGAATGCATGCATTAACGAATGAATGACCGAGAGAAGGGCTTGCAAGTAAATGTATGGAGGTTCACACTCAATGAGGAGTGTTAGCTCAACCGTGTGTGGGTTAGCTACTCGATGAGGATGCACACTGGGGCTTGATCCATGTGATCAAGCATATGTATGGAGGTTCACACCTAATAAGGGGTTGTCAGATCAACTGTGTGTGGGTTAAATACCCCATGAGGATGCACATAGGGGTTCAATGTTTATGATTGACCAGATGTATGGGGTCCTTGTTGCTTACCTTAGATGAATTGCTTGGTGCTCTAGAGGGGGTTAAGCACATGACAGGACCTAGATGAAAATGAAAGATAATAAAAGTACAAAATGAACGATGATGAAGATAATAACTATTATCTATGTGTACGTACAATGTGTGATCACCTTCTATGACTGTGATGATTTGAAAGAAAGTAAATGATGGTTTTAAATAAAAGATAAAGTATGTTTTATTATAAAACTAGAACTCACTCAGCAACACTGACTTTTATGTGTTTCCAGTTGGCAGGTAATGTTGCCGAAGATGGCACGGGGCGGCTACTCAACTCTTTTGGATGGCATCCATTTTTATAATGCTTTTGTGATGTAATGCAACCTATATTTTGTAACTTGATAACGATGTATTGTTTTGCAAAAGCTTTTATAATAAAATGAGATGTCTATTTTGATGATTCCACTACAATTTTTTAGTTTAATTTAATAAAATATATGTTTATGTGCAATGATTGACCAGCTGTAAGCATCCTGGGAACGGGGCCTTACAAGTTGGTATCAGAGTCAAAGTTTAAGTGAAACGTTTAAATTTTCAAAATAAACCTTAACTTAAACTGAGAACTGAACGGAAAGGGAAGGGATGCCAGTTTGAGTAGTTGCATGCCATCAGGTATTTTCGTAATGTAAACCGGTATTATGTGCGCATGTTATGTGGTTATGTGTGTATGTTGATTTAGATATTGATGTAGTCAGGATAGGTAATGCTTGGGGTATGAAGAGTAAAGTAAGTGGCTAATTACAACTAGCCATTGTAATTAGGGACTTACTATACTTGACATAAACTAAGTTGTTCCCTTGAATGACCGTGTTGGTGTTTGAATCTTTCAGTGTGTGTGTGGATGGCCAGTGGTAGATCTTCAAAAGCTTCACGTTGTGGAGGTCGTTGTGCTGAACCACGACCCAAGAGAGGAAGACCCAGAGTTGAAAAGGTGGTTCATGAAGAACCAGAGACCCCTCATCCGGAGGGTGGTGATGAGAGCGCAAACCTAAAGGCCTTAGTGAAGGAGGCTGTTATCGAAGAGGTGCATCACGTCATGCAGACAATCTTACCATCAGTGGTGACCGAAGTCATCAAGGCTGTGAGGGAAGGAGAAAGGAATGAAAGAAGCAGACCTACGAGCGAAAGAAGCCATCCCAAGAATGAGACGGTTCTGTCTGATGACGAAGAAGAAGAGGAAGAAGAAGAGCCTGCGCCGGAGGCGGCACGAGGTTGTAACTATAGGGTGTTTCAACGATGCAAGCCCCCTACTTTTGATGGTAACGGCACTGATGCTGCTACTCACTAGTGGGTGAAAGAGATGGAAGTTGTTTTGAATATCAACGGGTTCCAGGAGGAATAGAAAGTGAAATTTGCTACCCACTCTTTCATGGACTCAGCTTTATGCGGGCGGACAATATTGTCCAAGCTGAGGGTAGTCAGGGAATTTTGAGAATGAGGAGGTCTGAACTGCAGAAGTTGGTGATTGAGGAGTTCTGTCCTTATAGGAAATGGATATGGTGGAAAGGGAATTCCTGCAGCTGGAAGCGGGAACCACGACACATCAACAATACACCACAAAATTCAATGAGATGGCACGGCTAGTGCCGGATCAGGTGATGCCTCTATCATGAAAGACTAAGAGGTACATTCATGGCTTGCTGACTAATATCCGTAGGCACATGATCGCTGCCGGCCGAGCACGTTTAGGTCGGTAGTTGATTTGGCAAGAAGGTTGTATGACGAATGAGAGGTGGTGGTGGCTGAGGTGAGCAAGAAGGGTGGTGGCGACCGGAATTGGAATGGGGAAATGTTTGGTCGGGGTGGTGCCCCGATGAGTAACAAGAAGGCACGGGTGGATGATCGTCGTGTGGTCACATCTGGTGCGGGGTTGAAGAGGTGTGACAAATACGGGAAAGTGCATTCGAGAGAATGCAAATGGGGATCAAACATATGCTTCAAGTGTTGGAAGCCTGGTCATATAGCTAGAGATTATGGGGTTGTGAGGTGTTTCTACAGTGGGGAAAGTGGTCACATGAGTAGAGACTGTAAGAAGCCAAGGGCCGAAGGTTCTGGGGTGAAGAAAACTGGAGGAGAAGGATCGAGGGTGAGCGCCAGAGCGTTTACGATGACATAGGAGGAGGCTAGGACGGACCCTGATGTTGTGTGAGGTACGTTTCTAGAAAACCAAACTTTTGCCTCTATGTTATTCGATTCTGGTGCTAGTAAAAGTTTTATTTTTGCTGCTTTCTGTGCTAAACTACTTGCTAGTAGTGGGAGTGTAGATGCTTCCTTTGGTGTAGAAACTGCCATAGGTAAGTCTACTAGGATTTCTAAGATGGTAGAAGGTTTGACGTGGAATTAGAAGGTCATAAGTTTCCGATTAGACTATTCATGATGACATTAGATGGTTTCAATCTGGTTCTTGGGATGGATTGGTTAGTGGATTACGAGGCGAACATTATGTGTCGCAAGAAGATGATTTGTTTAACACTGCCTGACAGGAGTGTGGTGACGGTTTATGGTGATTGAGTCACGGCGATCCTGAAACTAATGTCAATGGCGGTGGCGGAAAAGTGCATAAGGCGTGGATGTAGCACCTACTTGGCCTATGTGAAGGATGTGGAAATACCAACACCACAATTTTCCAATGTACCTTTTGTGTGTGACTTTCCAGACGTGTTCCCAGAAGACTTACCAGGAGTGCCACCAAACCGTGAGATCGAGTTTCAGATTGATATGATACCGGGTGCCCAACCTGTTGCCAAGACACCGTATCGATTGGCTCCGACTGAGATGAAAGGGTTGATGGAGCAATTTCAAGAACTTTTAGATAAGGGGTTGTTAGACCAAGTATCTCTCCTTGGGGTGCTCCGGTCTTATTTGTGAAGAAGAAAGATGGTAGCATGAGTATGTGTATCGACTACCGTGAGCTGAATAAGTTGGCAATAAAGAACCGATACCCGTTACCAAGAATTGATGATTTATTTGATCAGCTTCAAGGTGCCATTTGGTTTTTGAAGATAGACCTTCAATCGGGCTACCATCAGCTAAAGGTGAAAGAGCAGGATATTCCTAAAACATATTTTGCACGCGTTATGGTCACTACGAGTTCCTCGTTATGTAATTTGGTTTGACAAACACGCTAACTACTTTTATGGACTTGATGAATCGAGTGTGTCGGCCGACGTTGGATAAATAGTGATTGTTTTATCGATGATATCCTGATTTATTCCAAGAGTGAAGAGGAGCATGTCGGTCATATTCGAGAGGTGATGGAGATGTTGAGAAGGGAGAAGTTGTATGCTAAATTCTCCAAATGGGTATTCTGGTTGTGCGAGGTTCAATTCTTGGGTCATGTGGTGAATCCTGACGGGATTATGGTGGACCCGACAAAGTTAAGGCGGTGATGCAATGGAAGTCTACAAGGACGCCATCCGAGATTCGTAGTTTCTTGGGTTTGGCGGGCTACTATCGGAAGTTCATTCACTGACCACAAGAGCTTGAAGTACTTCTTTAAGCAGAAAGATTTGAACATGAGGAGAGAAGATGGTTGGAGCTTATAAAAGATTATGATTGCGAAGGTCTACCCCCTTCCTGTCTCTCCCCATCTTTAATAGCCTTTATAACTTCAGTCACCACAGACGGTAGGATCGTCTGCATAACCTGATGCACTTCCTCCCTGACCGCATCTCTCATCGAGGCTCTCTCATTAGCATTCTCATCACCGCCCTCCTGATGAGGGGTCTTGGGTTCCCCATGGGCTGCTCCTTCAGCCCTAGACCTTCCTCTTGTGACCCGTGGTTCAGCACCACGTCCATCACCACCTCCACCTCGTGAAGCTTTCGAAGATCTACTGACAACCATCTTCTAACACACTATAAGATTCAAACACTAACGTGGTCATTCAAGGTAATAACTCAGTTTATGTCAAGTATTGTAAGTCCCTAATTACAGTGGTCAGTTGTTATTAGCCACTTACTTTACTCTTCATACCCCAAGCACTTCCTATCCCGACTACATCAGTATCTAAATCTACACATAGCACACAAGCCACATAACATGCGCACATAAACCGGTTAACATTAACTTACATAAAACGTTGACATAAAACCTTTACCTGCAGACACGTAGCTACTAGGACTGGCATCCCTTTTCCCTTTAGTCCCATTCTTAGTTTAAGTTAAGGTTTATTTTGAAAATTTACCCATTCACTTAAACTTTGGCTCTGATACCAACTTGTAAGGCCCTGTTCCCGGGACGCTTACAGCTGGGGTTCATCGCACATAAAACATTATAAAACGTATATTTATTTTGTAGCGGAATTTAAAACTTTTATTAATAACTAAAAACATGTCATTTCATTCATTTACAACATCTGTTTTCATCTCAAAATACAAGACATGTCAAAATACAGATGTCAGCCTCAAAATGCTCCTAGTAGCTTATGCATCCATGCCTGCAACTCCTCAGCATCAACATATACCTGCCAACTATCATGCATACAAAAGTCAGCGACGCTGAGTGAGTTCTAGTTTTATAATAAAACATACTTTTCTGAGTTAAAAACCGTTCTTTAGTTTATTTCAAAACATACTATACTTTACATCATTCGTGATCACGCATCATACGTACATACAGATAATATCATTATTATCTTCCATTACGTTCATTAACTTTGTTCGTTTAACGTATTACATTATCGTTCATTTCTTCTTCTAGATCCGGTCAGACTTTACCCTCTTCGTGGCACTCAGCAACGTTAACTGAGGTCAAATGACAGGGATCCTGTTCAGTACATTATTACGATAATTCATTTACGTTCGTTCATACGTTCGTTCTTTCATACATGATCTTCCGTTCATTACTCTTTATCACTCGAATCTTGTCTCTTGCAATATCCCCGACTCATGCTCGAGAGATGATGCTGTGAGGGGCCTGCTCACAAACCCCCGACTCATGTAAGAAGACTGACACACACCGGGATACGCGATAAAGATCGCATACGACTCAATCACAGAGATTGAACTCCATCCGAGTCTGTTGCAACACAAAGTCGCTCATCTCATTATCTCGTCTCATGATCAAAGACCTCTATCGTTGCCACACAGAGTCGCTCACCTTATATCTGTGCTTGGCCTTATGCCACACCCCCGAAGTTATACATAACTCGGGTAACAACCCCCCACCGTCGTGGGTAACCCCCATAGAAATGGTAACAACACCCCCGCCATCGTGGGTAACACCCCCATAGAAATGGGTAACAACACCCACACCATCGTGGGTAACACCCCCATAGAAATGGGTAACAACACCCCCACCGTCGTGGGTAACACCCCATAAAATGGGTAACAACACCCCCACCGTCGTGGGTAACACCCCCATAGAAATGGGTAACAACACCCCCACCATCATGGGTAACACCCACGTAGAAATGGGTAACAACACCCCCACCATCATGGGTAACACCCACGTAGAAATGGGTAATAACACCCCCACCGTCGTGGGTAACACCTCTGAAGGTCAGTCACAAAGTCTGGAACCCGTGCGTGCACACTTTAGGATTTGCTGTAACTCACATGGTAGAGCTTAAGGCATTTAGAGCCGTGCACCTCTGTACATATTGCTTTCAAGCCTTTCTATACTTCTTTCTTTATTCATTTATTCATGCATGCATTCATTACGTTCCTCTTTTCATTATCTTCCACTTTACATTATATAATACTTTCATTACATTCATTAACGTTCAACACAAAGCCAAGGGAAGACATACTTACATAATAAGGAACATATACATAAACATAAACATACATCATCACCAATACAGGCACATCAACATGCATAACACACATCAGACAAGCCATATCATCATAACCACGCTTATCTTCCCATTTTACCCCTTAAAATCCACTAAGAAAACCTCAAGTTCAAAGTGGGCGCATGGGTCCTTCCAGGCGCATGAGCATAAAAATTCTAAGTATAAAACAAGTTGGGCGCATGGGCACTTTTTGGGCGTTTCTGCCCTGTTCAGGCGCATCACCAACACTTAGCCGTTTCAAGCTCTTGGGCGCATGGGCATTGTTTAGGCGCATGGAAAATACATAGCCGTTTCTTTCACTGCGACGCATGGGCACTGTTTAGGCGCATGGTGCATACTTAGCCGTTTCTTTCACTGGGACGCATGGCACTGTTTACGAGCATGGTTCACACATAGACGTTTCTTTCACTGGGACGCATGGGCACTGTTTAGGCGCATGGTCCACACTTAGCCTTTTCATCACATGGGCGCATGGGTACTATTTAGGCGCAAGGCCAACACTTGGGCGCATGGCCAATACTTAGACGCCTGGGCCAACATGTTCGGCGCATGGGCCACTATTCAGGCGCATGACCCACTCTTGGGGGCATGGCCAACACTTTGACGTCTGGTCTCTCATGCTGGACGCATGGACACTGTTTAGGTGCATGAACCACTGTTCATGTCCATCAAACATTCTGCAATCTTTTCTATGCTACCATTTCACCCGATTATCATTCTAAGCATACCCAAACACAGATCTAACATACTAGGCCATCTACGCATGCTATAAATCATCTCTAACCCATAATCAACACTATAACATGCATACATACATACAACATTCGTACAATAAGCTGTAAACCCATGGTTTCTTTAAAAGATACTTACATCGTATGCATAATAGCCCCAAATCAGTTGAAAATCAGTAAAAGAGGGGATCTAGAAACTCACCTTAAGCAGCTTTTGAGCAGCACTCATCCAGTTCAAGACACACTTCGATTCAGCTCTTTAAATCCCGAAAGTAAACTCTAAACAACCGGAACTTCGGTCAAGAACTTAATACTTAACTGAAACCAAGCTCAAACAAGAGAAGACTTACCTTTTTCAGCTCCTTCCTCTTTCTCTCTTTAGAACCAAGCTCTCTCTTTCTCTCTTCTTCTTCTTCTTCCGAGATCAAGCAGCATTCTGCTTGATATGGACGACCATGCCCTTTAATATCTTAAAATATTAAGAGGTGTACTTTGTACACTTTATCCCCCTCTACTTGTGCACAATTTCTATTCATTCTATTTACTTTTCTTTTCCTTCCGTTTAAATAGAAATTTCGGGGTGTTACACATTACACACAAACACATACACATATACATACAACGGGTTCAACACACATATTTCAAAAACGGGTTTTACTATGTGTTGCAGCCCCAAATCATTTGAAAGCGTGTAAAAGAGGGGTCCTAGAACTCACACAAACAACCCCGCCGAGTAGAGCATCAATTCAACCCGCTACACCTCTACTTTCACACTCGAATCCACGAAACCGAAGCTTTAAACCTCTTTTGTCCCTCTCTTCTCTCCTTGGCCGAATTTTGTCACTGTGGGGGAGGGTGTGGGCTGCCTTCCCCTCTTATACTCCTACTCATTCAAGGGCTTTCTCGTTTTGCAAGTGCGGTCCCTTGACTTTGGACTTCATTTCTTTTTTTCTCTTGTCGGCTTCAAAGAAAATAACTGGGTGTTACGGTTAAGGTCTAAGGTCATATCCTTATTCATAAGAATTATATTGTTAAATAGAATTACATTTTAAAAAGATAATTATATTAAAAAAAAGTAAATCACCCAACTAGGCCTAATGTGCTTCTAATTTTTATTTTCATGCACATACCATCACATTGAGTCACTCTTATTGGTTTATATCTGGACTTGTAAAAGCCATACTAGTATTACAACTCAAACCAAATATGTTATTGTGTTAGCATAGGTTTGTATAGCAATCACACTTTCACCACTTACATAGACTTTGCATATATTTAAAGGACTTATGTACTTTTATCTTAGGTAAAGGTTAGAAATTTTAGCTTTTAAAGTGGCTAACATAAACAAAATTTAAGTTGGACCGTCAAACCATCCTTATTAACATGACTAACACACTTGGATAACTTTGATTCCTTCTAACAAATTCTCTCTCTTTTTTATTTCATTTTCATTTTTTATTTTATTTTTTTGCTTTGAGCTCAACTTCGCATCCTTCTTTACTTTGAATGGTCTTAAGGTTGGTTATCATCTAACAACTTTGACTTTATGCATTGGGTTAAACGAAAGAATAAATTAAGGCTCGACATGGCTATTAAGATTTAGAGAGAATAATGATAAACAAAAGATAACAAATGAGGGGAGTTCCTAACTTTCCTTGGTAATTTATGTACAAACATCTAGCTTATGGCTTGGTATGCATCAAACAATACAAATTCTACTAAAAGTGTAGCATACTAAACAAATGAATTATTATCTGATTATGTTTTAAGTAATAGGCTCAAAATCTAACAAAGTAGGAACTAAGGACACCAATGTGCATATGAGTTTATTAAATCAAAATCTTGTTAATCCTATCAAGCATCTTAACATTCTAAAAACGACCCGATAGAAATACTTTATCCTGCAACTTAAAGACATACCATGACCTAGGATCTACGCCAATCTTCTGATAAGCAACAATCTAGTGATGTACATTGAAAATTTTGGTTAATAAACATATTAAACTTTACTTGAAAACTTTGAAAAAAGTAAAAATTTTTCAATGTTTATCCATTTGGTCATTGTTAATCATAAGTTTTAACAAATCCTCTCATCCGCACACTTGAAATGTACATTGTACTTAATGTACTAATCAAACATTTATAATGGTGTGGAACTAAATGAACTCTTAACATCATGTCCTATCTCATCATAATTCTTAGTAAAGTATCATCATTCGCGGCTTACTATTACCAAACAAAAAACAAAACTTATTACAAGTGAACTATTTTAATAATTCATAAAGGAAACAAATGCATCTCATATGTTTTTGTGACAAGATTTTCAATTGTACTAGTGATCTTTAACATCTCATCCATTAATCTAGATAACCTAGTAAAACCTGTGTAGAAGAGAACTTTTCACTTCATGATTATCACATCATATTTTTAAATAAACAATGCATCCCCTTCCCCACACGTAAAGCATTGCATTGTCCTCAATATAACCTTTAAGTGGAAATTTGATAAAAATAGTTAAATATAATATAAATATTGAAAAGAATCACTTCAATATAAAAGTACTAAACTCACTTTTGTAGGAATCATGGTTGCATTTATCATTTGCAACAAGGTTTTTCAACCACCCCGTAAGCCTAGGTGGACGAGTGTAGTCTTGTGTGGCTTCTAGTGAATACACCCACAAATTGTTAAAAGAAAATAAAATAAATTGATTTTATAAATAAATAGAAAATAATACCAAAACAACATAAAGCACCTCAAGTTGCCTCCCAGAAAGCACTAAGCTTTAGGTATTCAGCCAAACTGTACATGACATCACACATGGTGGTCAAATGGGTGCTTGGCTCTGAATTTCCTAAGTATATATTGTTCAAATGATCTGGTAGGTTTTCTAGGTCATTCCATTTTCTCCCAATCACAATCTCTTTAACTTGAACATTCATGAGATTAGGTGGATCACCTGCTTTTTTCTTCCACTTTGGTTTCTCCTTCATCATGTCCACATACGTTTTTCCAAAGTCATGTCAATTGTTTCATCTTGGCACTTAATTTGAGCACTTTTAGTCACCAAAAAAAAGTGTACCGTATATGACTTGAGGTTGATCCCACGTTCTTTGTTATGCATAACAAGTACCACGAAATCCACTTCGTAAAATTCTCACTTTGATTTGTAAATCTTTCACAGTCCCCGAAGAATGTCTATAAGTTGAGTCAGCTAATACCATGGTGGTGTCAACATCCTATAGAGGGTCAAACTCATATTGATCATACAACATACCTGGCAAGATGCTAACACCGGCCCAAAGTCTAAAAGATTCTTGTTGCTATTAATTTCCCGACTTTGATTGAATAAAAGGTGCTTCTGGTAACTCTCTTAACCTTTCTCAACTTTTCCACTTCATTAGGTTCCTTTTATTTACTTTTTGTCACATCCCGACCAACGGCGGAATCATCAAGATGGACGAATGTGAAATGATTGTTAATAGCACATGGAACTAAATAAGTTGAAATATTATAAATATCATTTTCATTTAACATTACAAGGCAATTAAAGCATTACAATACAAATAAGATATAAACAATAACATATAATTTTCAATTAAACTAAGTCTAACTCTTTTATGAGCACAAAGAGATCCTCAAGTATCAAATCTAAAAAATGTTAAAAATAAAGGGTCAACTTTGAAAGTTGGTGAGTTCTCATGGGTAAACGTACATATATATAAAAGTATTTACAAGTAGCAATTCATGTCAATGGTTCTGAATTATGCAAGTTTATAGAACACATATAGCTACAACCAAACCTCGACTTGATTACAAGTTTATATCACAGGCTAAGTGTATTTGATTCCCATAATTAACAAGTCATACATCATCACGAGCCAGCATACATCGGCTTTAGCATCAAATAGGCTTGCCAGGCCTAAAGATGTAAGATGTTGCCAGGCTAGCAATAGTTAATGATTATAAACAAAATATATATCTCATATAAGACTTACAGTAACACAAATAACCATGACAAAAAGGTAAAGATGAATTGCATGTGCATTTACAAGTATTAAGATGTTTACAAGTGTAAGTTTATAAGGTTAATATGTTTCACCCCAAAAGGTGTGAAATAAAGTAAAAAAAAAGGGCATGGAGAACTCACATGGAAAATTCACGTGCTATATGTTGCACTTAATATAATGATAACAAGATAAGATAGTTCCAACGATTTTTCACGATTCAACCTAAGATTTTATGTCCGTTTCATCAATAAACGGACTCAATTTGATTTATGAGTAAACATGAATTAGGGTTTCATTTACAATTTAGGGGTTTTAATATTGAAGTCAAACAAATAATAACGCAATCAATAATTTTTGGTTCAAATAAGATGGTATGAACCAATTAAAAATAAGAATGAAAGTGAATGATTCAATAATTTCATTTATTGAATTAATGAAGATTGAATATCATGTGTAAAAGAAATAATTAATTTAATAATTAATTATTTAAAAGTGATAAAGGTACATAATTGAATACTTATTTAGATGACTTTAAAAAAGTATTCAAAGTCATTTTACTTTAAATGATTTATAAAAAATCTCATAATACAAGATTTTAGTAATAAAAATAAAGTATAATATGTTGTTTTATAAGTTTCAAGAGTCTTAAATAAAAGTTAGAGAATATTAACTAAATATGATACAACATAATTAGATGGATAATTAATTATTTAAGTATTTACTTAAATAATCATTTATATAATTAAACATTTAAAGGTTGTAATATGTAGTTTTGAAGTGTTTTGAAATAATCCAAGTTTGGACTATAATATGTAAATGACTTAATATTATCTTTATAACCTTTTTATTCTTTAACAATGAATTAAAGTTAAAAATTATAAGTTTTAAAATCTATAAAAAATGAACTTGACAATTTCTGAAATCTTTTAGTTAGCATAATAATATTTGTTTAGATTTATTATTTTATTAACAATTTTTCTTATTTAAAATGTAAAAAAATCCATTAAAATAAAAACATGGCAGGGGCAAGGTTCGAACCCCTGACCTGCCATGTGTAGGTGTTTGATACTAACCATCGGGCCAAAGCCCAAAGCTTGTCTTAGAACACAAATTAATTAATATAAATCATTCGTCAAATAATCCCCCAAATCCTTAGAAACCATAGAATCGATTGCCATCAAATTGAACTGCAATTCGGCCATGTTAATCAGATTAACATTAGGGCTTTGTTTCCCATGTTAAACCGAGATCATGTATATATCTAATTACCTGAATTGAAGACGAAATCGATGAATACAGAAAAACCATTTTGCAACAGAGAGAGTCGATCAAATATGATTCGATGGATAGTATCCTAATTAATTGTAGATTAAGCTTCTTTAGATGCTGAATAACAAAAGCCCTAAATCAATTTGCATTGAGATTGACTATAAGAAGGTGATTGACCTAGTTGCAGGTTGCGATATGAATGAGAAATGAATTCGATGTAATAGTATACTATAAATCAAATTGAGTTCGTTTATTGATGAAACGGACCAGATAGATTGTTTACCCTCGATTAAATGGTATCAATTGCTATCGGTTCACATCAAACATGTACCAAGTTCAATCGGAGGTTATGGTTTTAAATTGATGTTGAATTACGGTCGTTATAGCTCAATTGATTCGATGATTAATCTCTGAATGATTACAGATCATTAAGTTTTGTTGAATCCGATCGATTTCGCATATGTTCTAGTTGTAACCAATTATATTTTGATTCGAGTTTTGGTTTCATTTGATCAAGTCTTTAAGGTTGGATTTAAACAAATTAAAAGAGGTTACATGATCGAAACTAGGTCGCGAGAGATTTAGGACGGTTCAATTGCTCTTTATTCGGTGTTTTGGGTGGTTGGTGGTCACCGGAGCTCGCCGGAGCTCGCCGAAGCTTGGCCGGAGAGTGCACGGGGAAGGGGGTTTGGTTTAGGGAAGTTACACCTTTGTCCCTGTGGTTTTTGGAAGTTATTATTTTATGTTGGAAACTTTTGAATTAAGTTTTAAAAATTACAATATTGGCCCCGAACTTATTAAACCAATTTATAATTAAATTTGTCGATTAAAACATTAAAGAGTTTATAAATAAAAAGAAATAATTTATTAATAAATTAAAATTACTCTAGATCTCATTGCAACTTATAAACTTATATAAATTTACAAGTTTTGTAAAAACTTTGATATATAATTATTCTTTCCATGTTAGAACTCATAAATGACAATTATTTGTAAATTTATAACACTTTCCTTTACAAATTATAAAATTATTATAACTTGTTTAAATGGTTTATTAAATGAAAATTAAAAATAATTTTTTTATGGTGGTTACATTTATAATCCATATGATTCATCAGAATAAATAAGTTTAATAAAGAAATTTATATCATATGAAACTTCAAAATGAAAATTGGGTTTGGAATATAATTTGAAAATTGGCGGATGTTACAGTGTCCACTACTTTAAGAAAATTCGTCTGAAATTAATCATGAGGGGACGAATTTCAAGGACATGAGGAGACTTGGATTCGATTTCTCATTTGCACGTGAACTCTTGGAAGCGTTTAAATTCAACAAGTTTAATTATAATGTTTTGTTATGCTTAAGTTGTTCAATTTTATGATTCTTGATTTCATGTGTTTCTTGGCAAAGGTACAAGATCATTGGTTTAGAATTTTAATTGATAAAATTTTATATTCCAGATGGTTCAAGAGGATTAGGAAGGTTTTGTCGCGAATATATCACCAAGCATTGAATCGATTCGAGACTCGACTTATCAAACATGAAGATTACGTTCAAGACACTTTGGATGGGTTATATTCATAAGAGCTTCTCAATCAAATAAATTTAACAAGGTTCTTAGATGATCAATTTTTGTTTACTATGTTATTGGGATTTCAATGTTACATTAGGTTAAGGTTGTTACGAGAATCATAGTTGTTAAGATTGATGATTTGGTTCAGAATAATAGTATCGTTGAAATAAGGTTCCAAAATACGTGCATGTTTGAATGGAAGGCGTTTAGAAAATTTATTAAGGGTCATTAAGAGAAATGGGATAATGAGTTTTAAGATTCAGGAGGAAAAGATCAATGATGAAACGATTCAAAATAACACGATATTTTGAGTGTAATTTTTGGTTTACAAACCAATGCATTACGTTGACTTATCAAAGTATTAGGTCAACTATAGCCTTAATGAAGACATGCGTACCTATAAGCGGACACTCACCCCAAGGGTTCCCAGATAAGGTAAACGGATCCATCGGTTGATTTGGATTTATATGAATGCCTTGCCTAGACATAACACCTCAAGATACAGGCATCACACTCTTCCAACATTACATGTTTCAAGTTGTAGGACACAGACTTTGACGACACTTGAAAACCACAAATAACGTTTCAAATTCATTTTGAAAACCATTTGATTTAGGAACATAATGCCTTAGAATATGATTTAAGGTTCGTGTGTGCATTGACAAGATTCAAAGTATAAGAATAAGCACATAAGGCATATAATCACATAATCAAGTAGAAAACACATAAGGCACATAAAAACCTATCCAAGCATATAAAATACATGAGAGAACTCATGTGTAAGGGTACTTAGTTATAGTCTAGGTCATTCCATTTCTAATAACCTAATTCCCTATAACCATGGCTCTGATACCAATGTGTCACACCCCGACCGATGGCGGAATCATCGAGGCGGACGAATGTGAAACGATTGTTCATAGCACATGGAACTTAATAGGTTGAAATATTATTAAATAACATTTTCATTGAACATTACAAGGCAATTAAAGCATTACAATAGAAACAAGATATAAACAACAACATATGATTTTCAATTAAACTAAGTCCAACTCTTATATGAGCATGAACCGATCCTCAAGTATCAAACCTGAAACATGTTAAAATAAAGGGTCAACTTTAAAAGTTGGTGAGTTCCCATGGGTTAAACGTAGGTATATATAAAAAGATTTAAAAGTAGCAATTCATGTCAACGATTATGAATTATGCAAGTTTATAGAACACGTATAGCTACAACAAACCTCGACTTGATTACAAGTTTATAGGATTGGCTAAGTGTACTTGGTTCCCATAATTAACAAGTCATACGTCATCAGGATCCGATAATACATCAGCTTTAGCATCAAATAGGTTTGCCAGACCCAAAGATGTAAGACGTCGTCGGGCTAGCAATAGTTAATGATTGTAAAGAAAATATGTATCGCATATAAGACTTACACTAACACAAATAACCATGAAAAAAAGGTAAAGATGAATTGCATGTGCATTTACAAGTATCAACATGTTTACAAGTGTAAGTTTATAAGGTTAACATGATTCACCCCAAAAGGTGTGAAATAAAGTAAAAAAAAGGGCATGGAGAAGTCACATGGAAAACTCATGTGCTATATGTTGCACTTAAGATAATAATAAGAAGATAAGATAGTTCCAATGATTTTTCATGATTCAACCTAAGATTTGGTGTCTTAGGATTAGAATAAAGATATGATTTAAGAGTAAACATGAATTAGGGTTTCATTTAGAATTTACTGGTTTTAATATTTAAGTCAAATAAAAATAATAACGTAATCAATAATGTTTTGGTTCAAATAAGATTGTATGAACCAATTAAAAATAAGAATGAAAGTGAATGATTCAATAATTTCATTTATTGAATTAATGAAGATTGAATATGATATGTAAAAAACTAATTAATTTAATAATTAATTATTTAAAATTTGTTAGGATCGTGTACGGGACGATGTACTAACTGATTAATATGTAAACCGAATCAAATAGTACGGAATCCTATTTGATTGGCGATCCAATCAGTGAGAACGCACGTAGAAACAATTATGTAATTGAATCTAACGTTAAGAATCGATTGGGAATCGATCTATTGCGATCTATGAACTTGGAGAATGATCTTAGAGGTCTCTGGACGGCTAGGGTACATCTGGAGTCGAACTGTGTTTAATGCTTATGTTTTCCAACGAATTAGGTGGTATTTATAGGTTAGGGTTGCTCATTCGGGCGAATGAACCATTAGCATGGTTCAGTTGTGCAATTAAGCCATGCGATTGATCCATCCGCACGACTGAGTGTTCATTCGTGCGATCGAGTCATTCGCATGAAGTTGTTCAGGCGTATGGACCATTTAGGTGCATGGACACTTAGTCGCATGGACACTTAGTCGCATGGCCATTCGGACGCATGACCACTGTTGGGGCGCATGGTCCATTCGGACGCATGACCACGGTTGGGGCGCATGGTCCACTCGGATGCATGACCACTGTTGGGGCGCATGATAACTTCATCTTACTAAGGTTGAACGTATTCAATATTATTACATTATTTATACTAGTTCAAACAACCACAAACCTATATAGTCAATTTAATATGTTTTAATCAACTCATTAATGAAATATTAAACATTATAATCATAACCAAACATTTACATTTCATTAAGTACCCAAGTATTACATAAATTTAAGACATTAAAGACATATTACGTTAAGTTTTGAAACTAGGGACACATGTACCTACAAACTCCCCCTTGGACCTAATTCCATCTAATGTCTTACCATCTTCATAACCTCTTCATACTTCTTGTACTTCTCTTCTCTTGTGACGCCTACGTGTATCTCAAAAGCAAAGCAGGGTCGTATCACGTTCTGGAATTGTAGAGCTTGTACAATATCTTGAGAGTCATAGAACAGTGGCCACTTGTACAATGTATATACATCATCTCCAGACAAGTTCGTAAGCCACATAAGGTCAAACACCCGGATGGTTTCCATAACACTATTCTTGTTTAAGACTATGACTGCTTCTCCTGTCCTCCAATCATAGTACCACCATTTGAAGTGTGGAGTGAAGTCCTGTGGCATCTCCCGTAGAGGGATCTTTGACATTGTTCGTGGTGGACTCCACTTCAGCACTATCTTCGGTTTTCCAGTAATGGGATCAACTCAGACCATCTGAGATACCTCGTTGGCTGTTGAGATTTAAAGTTGACCCATCTGGTGTGGGACTCTCTATTAAGAGCTCCTTCAAACTAACCAGACATCTTGCGTGGATCAGTGTATAGCAGTTTTAGCTTCGCTAGCTGGTTCAGCTTAAATCCAGGAAGAGTCTTCAGGTCGTGTGGGAACCTGAAGTTCTCAATCCCTTTCTCACGTTTAACTGTATAAACGTTAAGATCTTAAAAATATGCCCACGCGATGATTTTGCCCGACACCTTATGATGTTTCTTCACTTTGTACAGCTTGGTGTAGACAGTCGACTTTGAAGCATTGCGTTGGGCTCTAATCTCTTCAAAGCAGGCAGCCCACTTGGCCTTTATGATATTAACTTCAGCATCCGAGGCTTGGGCATTATCTTTAGTCTTGTCAGACTCTTCTTCATTCTATCCAGAGTTTCAAAAGTTTCACTGACAAGTTTGTCGCCCAGATTGGGAGCAACATTACCTTCAATGTCAGTGTACTCTGATAGTGTAGGTCTGTGACATCTTCTATCTCGATCTCATCAACGTTGTTGAGCTCATCGTCACTTTCAACTTGGACAGGTGGAGCATCCTTGACAATCACATCAGGATTTAGCTTGAACATTTCAGCAATTTGCTCGTCAGTGAGATTGTGAATGATCTCTCCTTATTCAGGAGTGTACATCACTGATCTCCTGACTATTCCCTACAGATCAAGAATCATCGTGAGCTGAGTCTTGATCTATTGGAGGGGAGCAACATCATGTTCATCCCTCTGAAAGTTTGGATCTGCTAGATTTATACATGTAACACAACAATCATTAGTTAATAATCAAGACAGAAAAACCAACTTTAAATATAAACATTCATTACATTAATGTGATACAAGATTCAAATACATATGATTTAAATAACAAAAACATCTAAGTATTACTCTTGTCTTGGATCATATGCTCCTCTGTTGACGGGGCGGATGTGGAGGCACCTTGGTCTTGAGACCTTTTGCTCCTCCTTTCACCTACTGATGTGACACCCACAACAGATGTATCCTCATCATCATCATCAACATCATCAGCATCATCACCAGCATCTGTATCATCCTCAATGTCATCACCATCATCAGCATCATCCCCAGCATCTGTATCATCCTTAATGTCATCACCATCATCATCATTATCATCATCATCATCACTGTCATCATCACCATCATCTCCATTTACATCCTTGATCTTTAAGTGCTCGTCCTTTGATCCCTTGAGCCGCAGCATGATGGTCTTGTTGGTGGTCTCCAACTCCTCTATCTTTTTAGCTGCTTGGGCATGCTGCTCTCGAAGTTACGACATCTCTACGCGTTGTGCATCCATCAGCTGGGCTTGCTGCTCTATCTGCTATGCCTGCTGAGATATCTGCATAGATTGAGCAGCAGTAAGGTCTACTCATTGTCGAATCTGAGCAGTCTTCTCGTCATCGGCAGCCAACACCTTCAGCACCATACGATTAAGTGCCGAGAGCTGTTCCTCTACCCCACTATAAGGAAGAGTGGATCCAGATGGGTAGGAAGGGAATGACGATGGTCCGACATGGTGGCTGGTGGTAGCGGTGGTGGCAGTGGTGAAGATTGGGGGTAATATAGATGAAAGTGGTGGTGGAGTGGGTGTGGGAGATGGGATAGCAGTAGTGGTGGTAGTAGGTGGAAGAGTGGATGTACGTGGTAGTGGTGGAGTGGTGGTAGTGGTGGTAGTAGTGGTGCCGGTTATGAAGATCGTCCTCCACTTCTTCTTCCTCAATCCGTGGGGCTGAGCCATCCTTTTCTCCTCGATCCCTTCGAGGTGGATGCTCCGCTTGGAACACTGCTTGGCTGATCGGGAGGATAAGTAGGATCAATGTCAGCCTCTCCCGATCCGCCAAGGCGTTCACCAATAGCCCGGAGCCCTCGCTTAGTGGCAAAAACCTTTCTTCCCACCGTTCGAGTTAGAGGCTCTTCGTCTGACACCTCCTTCTCATCAGGTTGGAAGTCCTCATGGAACCCTGCAGCCTCTGTTTCCCCTTGGGTGGGTGCCGGAGATGCTATATCAGCAGTGTGGGCCCTCGGTTGATTGGGCCCAGCATCTCCACCATCAACGCTGTCGTCATTGTCGGAATCATCGTCCGGGAGCACCAGTTGCTCAACATCAAAATCACTGTCAGTGTGGCGCTGTTTACGCCTCGCCGGCGCCACGTGATCCTTCCGAGCCAGATACCCGAACAATCTCCTTACAGGGGGCTTTACCTGCTTCCCCCTATAGACCTTCATACGACCAAGTGTGGTGTCGTCCATCACCTCAAGAACTACAACGTCCTCCTTTTCCTTAGGCAGAGACAGTAGTTTCTAATCGATAATCATCTCGATGAATCGAGGGTACATGCAAAAACCCTCCTTCCCTTTCCCTTCAATGTTCTCCACCAGATAGGTGAAGATCATCTTAGAGAAGCTGAATGGGTGGTTCAGCACCAACTCTACATAAGCGTTCTTAATCTAATCTGAGAGCTTGTCGAACCCTCCCTTCCGAGACGCTATACACTTCAGCAGCACATGGGCTAGGTACTTGAACTGGGGGCACAGGTTGCTCTTGTTGAGCACCCCTGCGTTGATGTCCCTAGAGTACTTAGCTCGCATGAAACATCCTCAAAAAGTAAGGGGGTGTAATCGGGTGGAATAGTCAGCATCATCCCCAAACTCAAGAACTATTCGAAGATCATCCTCAGTGATCACAATCGCCTCTCCAAATATCGAGCTCCTAATGCGATGGGGCTCTGAGGATCGTCCACCATAGAACTTTCCTAGAAAGCCTGTTGGATTGAGCAGTAAGGAGTGCAAGGAGTCGAGATGGCACGGAAGATCCTCGATCTCCGTAGAAAAGCAATAATGCCAGAGAAGTCTGAAGTATTCCTCGAGGTCAGATGTAGATGAGCACAGATGTTGTGCTTGGTGCTCATAGTCCAACAACTAGCCATCTGTTACACTACGCACACAAACGTTAGTGTCCTTCAGTAAGTAATAATTTGATTCATTTGAACTTGAAATTTTCTGTTCTGTCGTGCGAATGAAATTATGTGACTGAGATCTAGTCATGCGAATGAGTTGTGCGACTGAGATCTAGTCGTGTGAGTGACCTCATACATACGACTGAACAAGCGACTAGGCTCATACGTATGCTATCTCATGCGTTTACACCAGTCGTGCGACTGAACGCATACGCATGGTTCAGTCGTGCGGTTTAGCTATTCGCCCTGCTCAGTCGGGCGACTGAAGTTCATTAGGTTATCTATTCACATGATAGACTAACTGTTCAATTTAATATCAAATTTGAGCAAATGTAAATGTTAGACGTCATGGTTTGGCTCATTAGGCTCGCATTTGACCGACAGAACACTTAATAACATTTAATTTCATAGCGGACTTAGTTTAATTAGTTTCTTAGTTAAACAAAGTCACGGTTCTTTTTAGGGTTCAATTTAGTCAATTTTGGGCATCAATCGATGGACATTTTCATGGATTGCACCGCACATTACCTGTATAGTAACCATAAATAGTCAGTATGCATAATCAATGGTCTAGAATGATCAAATGAAAATTGGGCAGAGTAATGGTGCCTCGTGCGATTTAGGGGTGATTTGGGAGTGATGAATGACTGGGACCGACTCCCCCTCTATTTCTACTAGGGTTTCCTTTAGTCGTGCGACTGAGCCCCGTCGCATAGTTGATTCGTGCGACTGAAGATCAGTCGTGCGACAAGCACAGTAGGTCATCTTCAGTCGTGCGACTAGAAGTCATTCGTGTGACTGTGTCATTCGGTCACCTTCATCCATGCGATTGGCTAATTTTGGTCATCCATCATATGATTTTATCCATGCTAATGGTCCAATCGCACGTATGTCCTATACGTGTGAGTAAGACATGCGATTGAGCTCATTCGTATCATCCAATCGTACGACTGGTCCATACTCATGGTCCAGTCGTGCGAATGGATCATACTCATGGTTTTGACTTTATGACCATTTTGCATTTAATTCCTTTTAACTTTTGATTAGAGGTTTTAAGCACTCGATCATCTCAGACATGATCATTTAATCTTGAAAACTTTTGATCACCTTAGACGTGATCCTTTTAAAAACACTTTGTCACCTCAGACGTGACCCATTTACATTTGAAATCCTGTGTGGTCACCTCAGACGTGACCCTTTTTGAGTGATTAAATCCCCTATTGAATTCCATGGCATAGTCTGATGTTTAACAAACTAAATTGACAAAATTGAAACAAAAATAATAGACTTAAATTGAAATACAAAACTAAACTTGGTTTTGACTTTTTGTGTGAGGTGCAAGTCCTAAGATAGATATCTAAAGAATTCGTTTCCGGAATAGGCAGCTTCAATTACTTTTGACCATAACTGGACCAATTCAAATTGGATTCATATAGGCAAGTCAAATCATTTAGGACAAGTTATCAACACACTTTGATGCTCAATTCTTGTTTTTCAACTAGAGTCGTTAGCAAGTGTAGGAAATCATACTAGTACTAACAGATCCCACCTAGATTTGGACTTTCAAGAATTGTAGCCACGATAATTGTTAGTATACTGATCCTCTTAAATCCATACACAGACTTTTGACACAGATTGGTGACGGTTTAGGTTTGATTATTTCAACAAGCATTTGTGGATCCCACACTTATATCATAATCAACATTCCTCAAGAGATTTTTGAGCGGTCTTAGGGTAATTTTCAAGAAGACACTATTCTTAGAACTTTCGGAGAGAAGCCATCCGATGTTTAACAAACTAAATTTACAAAATTGAAATAAAAATAAATGACTTAAACTGAAATACAAAACTAAACTTGGTTTTGACTTTTTGAGTGAGGTATAAGTCCTAAGATAGATATCTAACGGATTCGGTTCCGAATAGGAAACTTCAGTTACTTTTGACCATAACTGGACCAATTCAAATTGGAATCATACAAGCAAGTCAAATCATTTGGGACAAGTTATCAACACACTTTGATGCTCAATTCTTGCTTTTCATCTAGAGTCGTTAGCAAGTTTAGGAAATCATACTAGTACTAATAGATCCCACCTTGATTTGGACTTTCAAGAATTGTAGCCATAATGATTGTCAGTATACTGATCCTCTTAAATCCATACACAGACTTTTGACACAGATTGATGACGGTTTAGGTTTGATTATTTCAACAGGCATTTGTGGATCCCACACTTATATGGTAATCAACATTCCTCAGGAGATTTTTGAGTGGTCTCAGGGTAATTTTCAAGAAGACACTATTCTTAGAACTTTCAAAGAGAAGCCAAGCCTTAGTTTAGTGCCACCGCACAGCAGAGAGGCGGCAAACAACAAAGAAGTCTAGAATATATAGGTTATGCGTATCCTCAAGTCAGTGCCACCGCACAGCAGATCTCACCACAACATAGGTTATTAGTTTGATTGCTTTGCATTTTTTCATGTGCTTTTGCTCATACTTTGGTCTTACGCACACATTCGTGGCGTTTATTTTGCTCATCACCCCTTATTGGAATATTGTTGATTGTGTTAACTAGGGATAAGGTGTTACCCACAGCTAGTCAAACATTTTAGTTTAATCTTGAAATCACTAATAAGTCTAATCATGTATTGTGTTGAATCTACCGACATATCATATGTGGTCTAAGACCTCTAGGTCTACTTTCTTTGTGTTACCTTAGTAGTAGTTAGTTTTACTATCATCTTTCCTTTTATATTGCTCAGACTACACAGACTTATACTTCGAACTTCGCATCTTAATTTATTTAATCTTTTAATGTCCCAAGTGATTTGTACCTGTGTACTATCATTTTCCAAAGCTATTGAATCGGTATCACAGATACGATCTACTTTCTATCAGCCAGCCTCTCCTTCTCCCTCGTTTTTTTATATTACTGCCTAAACCTATTCTCCCTCTAAAATTATAAAATCGTAAAGGAATAGCGTTTTTAGGAATTTAATAGGAAAAGAAGTAATGCCAATTTTAATTAAAGTACTTAAAATTAAACAAATAAAATGAAAAATTTAAACATAAAAGAAAAATTACAATACGCATCGGACTATACACAGTCATCATCAGGATTACATCACTTTTCTTTTTAATGTCGTTGACCTCTAACAAATATAAAAATGTGGTTTATCAAAAGCCTTTGTATAGAGGTCAGCACGTTGAAAATCAGTATTTATTTTAATCACATCGATTAGGTTATTTTCAAAGCAATCACGTATAAAGTGATATTTTATGCCCATGTGTTTGGTCTTAGGATGTTGGACCGGTTTTTAGTGACTGCAATTGTAGCAGAGTTATAAAGAAATATAGGAGTAGAAGAGAATTTCAAACCATAATCCCACATTTGCTATTGAATCCATATGATTTGTGAACAACAACTTGCAGCAACAATGTATTCGGCTTCATAGGTTGACAATGCAAACGAGGTCTGCTTCTTACACTGCCAGGTTGACAATGCAAAAATGTTTCTCCCAAATAACCGACACCCTGCTGAGGTAGATTTGTAATTCATCTTGCATCTGTCATAATCCGAGTCGCTATACGCGTAAGCTCAAAGTCATCATCATGAGGATACCACAACCTAAGTGTTGGTGTACATTTCAGATAAAAAAATATCCTTTTGACCCCAATGACATGGTTAACCTTTGGCTTTGCCTGATATCGTGAACATAAACATGTAGCATACATGATATCAGGTCTTGAGGCAGTGAGGTACAAGAGAGATCCAATCATCCCCCGGTACATAGTGGCATCAACCAGATCACCAGTTTCGTCGGGTGCTACATCATGGTTTGTAGCAAGTGGAGTCCGAGCTGCAAAAGCATTCTCCATGTCAAACCGACTAAGGATATCTCCTACATAGTTGGTCTCATGTAAGAAAATTCCATTTGGTCTATGATCTACCTGTAACCCGAGAAAGAATTTCATCTCTCCCATTGCACTCATCTCAAACTCCGCCTTCATTACTGCTTCAAACTCTTTACATAACTCTTTTTTCTTGGAACTGAAGATTATGTCATCGACATAGATTTGTACCAGCAGTAAATCCCTATCTTTCTCCTTGATAAACAATGTGCAGTCAATGACTCCTCTACGAAAACCGTGTTTCACAAGATGAGTCGAGTGTTTCTCATACCAGGCCCTCGGAGCTGATGAAGCCCGTATAAAGTCTTGTCAAGTTTGTAAACTCTGTCCTGATGATATGGATACTCAAATCCCTTGGCTTGACTGACATACACTGTCGCTCTGATTTCACCATGAAGGAAAGCACTCTTCATATCAAGTTGATAAACTTTAATCTTCATATAAGATGCATAGGCAAGGAAGATACGGATTGCTTCCATTCTTGCCATGGGTGCAAACACTTCATTGTAGTCAATGCCCTCAACTTGTTGAAATCCTTGGACAACAAGTCGAGCCTTGTTTCGGATGATCACCCCTCGATCATCTTTCCTGCATTTCAAGACCCATTTAGTGCCAATTACCTTAGCTCCTTTAGGTCTATCCACCAGAGTCCATACACCCAATTTCTTGAACTGAAGAAGTTCTTCTTGCATGGCACTCACCCATGCCTCATCATTTAGGGTTTCACTAACATACTTTGGCTCAAAATGAGACACAAAGAAATGATATGCACCATCGTGAAGGTATCCCTTTTCCATTACCGAGGCATAATCAGCTGAGTACAGCTGATTTGTGGTCTGAGCTCCTGACCTCATATCCCCAATGACATTATCCAAAGGATGATAGACATTTAGACATGATCCAGGGGTTGTTGGAACAAGTACCTCATAATCCAGATTATGAACAGTTGGTTCAGTATCTGAGGCAGTAGGAGTCTGAGGTTCCGAAGATTCAGAAGCATCAACGTCAGATGCTTATGGACTTGCAGGAATAGGAACCTGTTTCTCCTAGTTGTTCTGATCAGTCGCCACAGCTTCTTCATCAGAGGAGGAGTCATAATCATCAAGTGCTCCCCTGAGTTGTTAGATGATTGACCATGTGAACTAGATGGTGTTGAATCTTGAGACGGTGTGTTCAAGACATCATACATCATCTTGGTTGCCAACTCGTCTTCAGAAGTCGAGAGAGGTATGTTGAAGGACTTGAAGAATCCATCATAGTCGAAGAAGTAAGCAGACCCGTTTCCAGCAGGTGGTGTGGTGTATCTCTGAATATCAACATTACACCACACTTCTACTTGACCCGTTGAGTTGTTGTAAACTCTCTTGTTCGGTATGTTGTATCCTAGAAAGATCCCTTCATGAGCCTTCTCACTGAATTTTCCCTCCTGAGTCTTCTTCAGCAGGGTGCACGGAGCACCAAACGGCTCGAGATACTCTATGTTAGGTTTACATCAATGTAGTAACTCGTAGCATGTCTTCCCATTGCATTTTACTACCAGAACTCTATTTAGTGTATAACATGCATTTGCAACTGCTTCATTCCAGAATTGGATAGCCAGTTTTGAGTCTGCTAGCATTGTCGGTGCCGTCTCTATCAAGTTGCGATTCTTCCTTTCAGCAACGCTGTTCATCTGAGGAGTGTAGGCAGAAGTTAACTGATGCACAATTCCCTTTTCCTTGCAGTAAGCCTCCATCCATTGATTCTTGAACTCAGTTCTGTTGTCTGAGCGCACTTGACGTTCCTTCAACTTGTATAGGGACTCCAGAGTAGTTACTAACTCTTTAAATGACTCAAATGTTTCTTATTTGGATTTCAGAAACATCACCCAAGTGAATCTTGAGTAGTCATCAGTAACTACATAGTAGTACAAATTGCCTGCAATGCTTCTTGTACTGACTGGACCAAACAGATCCATGTGAAGAAGTTCAAGAGGAAGTTCGATAGAGTGAACTTTCTTTTCCTTATGAGCCTTCTTCGTCTGTTTGCCCTTCTTGCATGCAACACAGAAATCTGGAAGTTGGAAGTTTTTGACGTTAACTCCTCTCACTAGATCATTCTGGATCAAGTGATTCCTCTTTTGTGGATTATGTGTCCCATTCTCCTATGCTAGGAGACGGATTCCTTCTCAGTAGCTTTTGACAAGAAGCACTGAACATCATGATCCGTTGTGGACGCCTTCAATAGATCCAAGACATAAAGGTCCTTATATCTTGAAGTAGACATTAATATTAGATCCTCCAGGATTACGTAGTCCTTTTTTAGGACATAGCACTTCTTATCGTCAAACACTACTTTAAAGTCTTTATCACAAATTGAGAAACAGAAAGCGGGTTATTCTGAAGTTATTGAACGTAGTTTACCTTGTCAAACTTCACTTTCTGATTTCCCACTTCCCTTGAGTTGTATGTACCCACCTTTGTTTCCAGCGAATGAAACATGCCCTCCTTTGATTTGTTTGACGTTTGAGAAGAGAGCCTTGTTCGTCGTCATGTGCCTAGATGCTCCGCTATCTACAATCCACGTGTTAGTTTCAGCACTATAGTGAACACCCTGCACATTCAATGAAAACGTTAGTTCAGGTTAGGAACCCAACGCTTTACTGGCTTGGTCTCCCCGAGGCATCACACATCATAAACTCAACCCATTGACCTTTCGAGGGTGAGGGATGCTCAGATGTCTGTATGTTCTCATTTTGAAATACTGAGGAGGATTTTTCCTTCCATAAGCTAGATTTGTGTAAGGCCTGTTTCTGATAAACAGACGACTGGCTAATGGGTTGAACTTTGTGTTCCCTATCTCTTTTAGCAGGCGTCACTGAGTTCCTCTTCATAGAGCTAGGTTTTGGTTCAGAAAGTTCAATTTTCTTCCTCGGTGTTTGATAATAAGGACAATGAGACCCAATGTGTCCATACATTCCACAATTGTAGTAGGATCTACTTTCAGCTTTACGATTTATTTGTTTTTGTGGAGATGTAGATGACACACGGGTGACCTTATCATGTTTTGACTTAGACACTTCCTGGTTCGATGTATAGTCTGCTTTTACAAATTTAATTGCTTTACCTGGTTCTACATCCTTTACATTTTGTTTTCCTGGACTTTGACTTGGTTCACATGATTTGTTCACATTAATGTTCCTTTTAGGTTCAGATTTGACTTTGTTTGAACCAGACTTAATATTAACTTTTTCAAACTCTTTTTCCAAGTTAAGACAAGGCATTTTTCCCTTTGACTTTGAAGTGGCCTCCTTTTGTTTGGTGCCAGATTTAGTTGATTTACTTGTGGAATCTGGGTCACTAACAAGAGGAGTGGACACCACATGATCCTTGATGGGGTTATTACTAATTGGTTTATTTTTGGTGTTCATCAAGGTCTCAGGTGGTGATGGAACCACTTTGTATCCCAATCCCTCCCCGTTATTTCTCTCTCTCACTAAGTGTTGGACAATATGAGATGAACTTGTCCAACTGTGCAGTTTTTGCTTTAATGAATTAACTTCTACTTCTAAAAATGCTTTTTGCTTCTTAGTGTCTTCTAGGGAGTTAAGATAGTACCTAATGTCATTAGCTTGGTTAAAGGTAACTACTTCTGTTTCCCTAAGTTATTTGTTCAATAGGTCTATCTTTTCCATGTAACTGTGCTCATCATTTTAAGACTTTATTAGCTTCAGTGCACGGTTCCCAAGTCCGTTACTATCCTATCATTATGATCTAATAACCTAGAAAATTTATAATCAATGCTTTCCTTAAAGTTATTACAGTCAGATCAAGCATGATTATTATAAACTGGTCAGTAGTACTTACCTGAGATGGTGGTGATGAATCAGCCATGAGTGCCAAGTCTGTTGTCTCAGGTTCTGGTGATTCTGATGTTGGTGCAGATTCTACTTCTTCATGCAAGTGGTTAACCACTGGTGTAGTCTCTTCAGAATTGGACATCGCGAGCTCTACTGCTATGTATCCCTCACTGGCGGAATCGTCATCTATATCCTCCACACTAGCTATGTTGGATTCTCCCGGTGAGACAAACCGAAAGCTCCAGTCCTGTCCTTCATGTCAAGGCTTTAGGATCCTTGCTTGATGAAGTAGGACTGCTAGTGGGTTTCTCCTGACGATTGAAGGTGGAGAAAGGATTCCCATTGCCAGTCTTCTTTGGCTTCACGCACTCCCTTTTGAAGTGCCCTTTTTCACCATAGTTGAAACATGTCACCTTTGATTTATCCAAGCCAAAGGTTGTCCTAAGTTGCAACCAAGTTCTATCCGGTCTTCTTTACAAACTTCTTTGCTCGTCGGACAGCACTCGCTAAGGCCCACATAATGTCCATCCGTTCCAACTCAGTCTCGTCCACCTACTCGTAGTCTTTGTCAGCCAGGTGGCAGTTCCCGATCTTTCGAGCAATTAGTTCATCATAAGAGTGGACTACAACAACTAAAAGATCCATGTGTTCTATAGCCACCTCAATAGTCACGTTATCGAAGTTATCGGTCTTCAATTTAGCTGCATTGGCTTCACGTATAATATACTGGGTACCAGACGTCTCGGGCGAATGAACCGTTAGCATGGTTTAGTCGTGTGATTGATCCATCCGCACGACTGAGTGCTCAGTCGTGCCACTGAGTTATTCCCGTGAAGTTGTTCAGGCATATGGACCATTTAGGTGCATGGACACTTAGTCGCACGGCCATTCGGACGCATGATCACTATTGGGGCGCATGGTCCATTCGGACGCATGACCACTGTTGGGGCGCATGACAACTTCATCTTACTAAGTTTGAACGTATTCAATATTATTACATTATTTATACGAGTTCAAACAACCACAAACCTATATAATCAATTCAATATGCGTTAAACAAGTCGTTAATGAAATATTAAACATTATAATCACAACCAAACATTTACATTTCATTAAGTACCCAAGTATTACATAAGTGTAAGACATTAAAGACATATTACATTAAGTTCCGAAACTAGGGACACATGTACCTACAAAATTGATAAAGGTACTTAATTGAATACTTATTTAGATGACTTTGAAAAAGTAGTCAAAGTTATTTCATAAAGTTTTGAACTTTTAAATGATTTATAAAAAATCTCATAATACAAGATTTTAGTAATAAAAATAAAGTATAATATGTTGTTTTATAAGTTTCTAGAGTTTTAAACAAAAGTTTAGAGAATATTAACTAAATATGATACAACATGATTAGAAGGATAATTATTTATTTAAGTATTTACTTAAATAATCATTTATATAATTAAACATTTAAAGGATTTGTAATATGTAGTTTTGAATTGTTTTGAAATAATCCATGTTTGGACTATAATGTAAGTGACTTAATATTATCTTTATAACCTTTTTATTCATTAATAAGTAATTAAAGTTAAAATTTATAAGTTTCAAAATCTTTAAAAAAATTAACTTAATAATTTCTGAAATCTTTTAGTTAGCAAAATAATATTTGTTTGGATTTATTATTTTATTACAATTTTTCTTATTTAAAATGTAAAAGAAGCCATTTAAATAAAAACATGGCAGGGGCAGGGTTCAAACCCCTGACCTGCCATGTGTCGGTGTTTGATACTAACCATCGGGCCAAAGCCCAAAACTTGTCTTAGAACACAAATTAATTAATATAAATCATTGTTCAAATAATCCCTCAAATCCTTATAAACCCAGGAATCGATTGCCGTCAAATTGAACTTCAATTCTGCCATGTTAATCAGATTAACATTAGGGCTTTGTCTCCCCATGTTAAACTTAGATCATGTATATATCTAGTTACCTGAATTGAAGACGGAATCGACGAATATAGAAAAACTATGTCACGATAGAGAAGAGTCGATTCAAGATGATTCGATGGTTGATAAGCCAATTAATTGTAGCTTACGCTTCTTTAGATGCTAAATAACAAAAGCGCTAAATCAATTGCATTGAGATTGACCACAGAAGGTGATCGGCCTAGTTGCAGCTCGCGATGTGAATGAGAAATAATTTGATGTAAGAGTATACTATTAATCAAATTGATTTCATTTACAGATGAAACGGACCTGGTAGGCTGTTTACCCTTGATTAAATAGTATCAATTGCTACCGGTTCACATCAAACGAGTACCAGTTCAATCGTAGGTTATGGTTTTAAATTGATGTTGAATTACAGTTGTTATAGCTCAATTGATTCGATGATTAAATTCTGAATGATTACAGAAACGTTATGTGTTGTTGAATCCAATCGATTTTGCATATGTTCTAGTTACAACCGATTGTATTTTGATTTGAGTTTTAGTTTCATTTGGTCAAGTCTTTAAGATTGGATTTAAAGGAATTAAAAGAGCTTACATGATCGAAACTAGGTGGCGAGAGATTTAGGACGGTTCAATTGCCCTTTATTCGACGTTTTGGATGGTTTGGTGGTCGCTAGAGCTCGCTGGATTTTGCCTAGATAGTGCACGGGGAAGGGGGTTTGGTTTGGGGAAGTTACACCTTTGGTCCCTATGGTTTTTGGAAGTTATTATTTTATGTCGGAAACTTTTGAATTAAGTTTTAAAAATTTCAAATGGCCACAAACTTATTAAACCAATTTATAGAAATTTGTCTATTAAAACTTTAAAGAGTTTATAAATAAAAAGAAATAATTTATTAATAATTAAAATAAATCTAATTCTCATTACAATTTATAAACTTATATGAATTTATAAGTTTTGTAAAAACTTTGATATATAATTATTATTTCCATGTTAGAACTCATAAATAACAATTATTTGTAAATTTATAACACATTACTTTATAAATTACAAAATTATTATATCTTGTTTAAATGGTTTAATAAATGAAAATTAAAAATAACTTTTTTATGTTGGTTACATTTAGAATCCATATGATTCATTTGAATAAATAAGTTTAATAAAGAAATTTATATCATATGAAAGTTCAAAATGAGTTCGGGTTTGGATTATAATTTGAAAATTGGCGGATGTTACACTTTTAATAACTTGTAGTTGTGGTGTAATTTCATAATCATAAACATTACAACTTGAGATAGTACTTACTATATTAATCTACACAGTCCTTGTGTTCTCTATACTTGAGCTTTGATGTTGAAGATTTAGGATGGTGTTAGTAGGGAGTTTGCTAGGATCTCGTCTCAATTGAGCCATCTCTTCTACCAGTTGACCCATTTTCTTACTAGTGATTCCACTATTTTATCCATTACCTCATTGTACTTTTTTTTTTTTTAAGGAAATACATGATTTCTAATGAGTTGTTTGATCCTCCTTGGTCAACATTTGGTTGATAGTTTCTTTGGTATCCTTTGTTGTACCCTTCTTGATTGTATCTTTGGTTGTTATATGGTGGTTATCGATTCTCGTATTTTTGAAATACCTTATTTTGAACCTGAAAATGAGGATTAGATTGGTTGGCCCGGTTACCATACTTAAAATTCAGATGATTACGCAAACATAGATGATATGTATTAGAATTCATATCATTTTTTCAAGTCACCCTATTCTTGGTTAGTCTCTTCTTCAACTCAACCCAGTTACAATGGACAATCCATAATTGCATGTCTCAAATGGCCACATCCTTCACATACGACAAAACTTGATTGTATTGCAATGCCCTGTTCCGTCCATTACAATTAAAACTTTCCAATTGATGTTCCAACAATTGAATGGCTCTCTCTAACTTTTCTAGTAGTGCATGTAGATCTGATAATGACTTGTCACAATACAAGCTTAACTCAGTTCGGTGTGAACCCTTGTCCTCCAATTGCTCCACATACTGTCGCAAGATGTATGAAAGTAGGATTCCTTAGTTCCTTTACCATAGTAATATGTCAACATATTAAGCCTAGTGGTCTCACATCAACTACTCAGTTCCATTACTATAGGAGATGAGTTAACTACACATTTAAGGTTTGAAATGACTTTCAACTCCTTAAATTAGTGCATGATAATGGACTTGTGGAAAACCATCATGATGTTAAGAAAAATCCAATTAAGGATAATGATACATTGGTTGCCTTATGTCTCTCCGTGGAGCTTGATTAGAGTGAAGGCGTTGGATCGGTAGACATCAATAAACACGACTTGTAGATCGGCTCTGATACCAATTGTGAAGGCGCTGGATCGGTAGACATTGGAGCGTGTTCTTGACGAAAGGAACAAAACCAAAACCAAGAGACAAAAAATAAACACGAACTATACTAAAATAGTTTCATTGATAAACTCTAATGATTACAAGCTCATTACAACATAAGAATCAAGACTCTTGGCAAGGGGAGATCGAGCATGATCTCCCCTCTCATCCGACAACACCTAGGCCTCGGGCACACTCCTTAATCTCTCTTCATAATGAAACTGGTATTTATAGGCCTTAGCCCATATCAGCTGCGACTAGGCCCATTCATACGATTGGGCCATGTGTATGGTTCAATCGTATGACTGGACCATACTTATGGTTCAGTCTTACGAATGGACCAATCGCATCTATCAGTCGCACGACTGGTCCATTAGCGTGGCTTAGTTGTACGACTGAGTCTCATTCATATATGCCCATGCGAATGACCTAGTTCATGTGTTTACAACATATCAGATGTATTACATTAAGCCTAGACTATTCCACAAGCGACAAACACACTATATATGACAATATATGCTCCAACAAATTCCCCCTTGGACGTTGCTTGCGAATAGTAGATAACACCTCTTACAATCTTCAGTCAATCTTTGCTCTGGTTTCTAATAGAATCAAAGGACAAATGATATTAGCCAACATTTCTGATCCGTCAGGTTGTTACAGTATCCCTGAAAAAGAATTTAGGCACAATAACTTTCGTTTACTTTGCATAACACCATCATAGCAGCAAGATTCCCCATATGACTGATTTTACCAGATAATGACATGAACAGTTTTGCATTGTTTCAATGTTCACACAGGCTAACCTGATTAACATTAACACCTACAGAAATTACCCCTCAAATTCAGCATATCCGAACATATAAACATTGTGCTCTCCTGGCGTCTTCATACGGTGTATTGGGAAAAAAGTAGAAGGTTCCAATCCACAGCTGACAATCTCAAACAAATCAGCATGCACTCAAATTCATCATCAGAAACTGGCTCACATCATCACTTTCTAATTGTGTCTTCAATTTCTCTAAACATGGATTCCCCCTAACAAAGAGAATCCTATCTGTACGGATAAATATAACTTGATTGGCCCATAAATAGTTAGATGCTCCTGACTATCCCACAAAATCAGCACTGAGTGCTCACATCTTCTTTTCTCTCTTTCATGTTCTAACTACATTTATCTATTCTGGAAGTCCAACGAATAATGGGGTATCCATCGAATTTATTTGACAAAAGAACCTTAGGATGAATGTGCTTCGCTTGTCCTCAAATCTATGCAAAAGGTAGTTCCAGAATTATTTTTTTTTTGGTCTGGAACACCGTTCATTCGTACGACATGGAGTACAATTATCACATTCGTGTGAGTGGATAATACGAATGATATCTTCGTGAGACTGGTCATAAGACTGGTCCAGTAGCATGACTGGACATAAGACTTGTCTAGTAGCATGACTGGTCATAAGACTAGTCCAGTCGTATTCCAGTCGTATGAATGGTCTAGTCGCATGGTCCAGTCGTTTGAATGGTCCATTAGCATGGTCCAGTCATACAAATGGTCCATTAGGATGGTCCAGTCATACGAATGGTCCATTAGCATGGTCCAGTCATACGAATGGTCCCTTAGCATGGTCCAGTACGCTCGAATGATCCATTAGCATGGTACAGTCGCACGAATAGTCCATTAGCATGGTCCAGTCGCACGAACGGGTCTGCACACAAATGTTTAGATCTGCAGCTGCCATGGCTGCCAAAACCCTAATCTTATGAATTTCACATGAACCGAAACAAAATAGACATCATCAGATTCGCAAGCGTCATAAGAACGTGTTTCCGAGTTTGATTTTAACCAAGAACCAACACACGTAACAAGATCTGAGTAAAACACGAAGAACACAAAGTGGGTTTAACATCAAGGAAGCTGAAATAGATCTAAAAATCAAGAGCTCGGGTTGCTAGAATGATTGTTAGATCATTCTAGCAGTAACCGGCTCTGATACCAATTGTGAAGGCGCTGGATCGGTAGATATCGGAGCGTGTTCTTGACGGAAGGAAACAAAACCAAAACCATGAGACAAACAATAAACACGAACTATAATAAAATGGTTTCATTGATAAAACCTAATGATTACAAGCTCGTTACAACATAAGAATCAAGACTCTTGGCAAGGGGAGATCGAGCATGATCTCCCCTCTCATCCGGCAGCACCTAGGCCCCGGCATACTCCTTAATCTCTCTTCACAATGAAACTAGTATTTATAGGCCTCAGCCCATATCAGATGCTTCTGGGACCATTTGCACAATTGGGCCATGCGTATGTTTTAATCGTACGACTGGACCATACTTATGTTTCAGTCTTACGAATGGCCCAATCGCATCTCACAGTCGCATGACTGGTCCATTAGCATGGCTCAGTGGTAAGACTGAGTCTCATTCCCATATGCCCTTGCAAATGACCCAGATTCATGTGTTTACAACATATCAGGTGTATTACATTAAGCCTAGACTATTCAACAAGCGACAGACACACTATATATGACAATATATGCTCCAACAATTAGCCATTTGAGTAGTTGGGTTGAAGTGTTGATTATATCCCCTCCGATGTTGCTAACCATAGTTAAAACATAATCCATCTACATCTCCACTCCATATTCTTCATTCAGATTTCCTTATTCTATTCCATTATACAAATTCAACACCCGATCACTTATGTCCTCTTCAACATTGTTAGGACCTGGTATTTGACCGAAATACCTAGAGATTAACGTGTAAACCAGATCATATAGTGCGGAATCCTATTTGATTGGTGATCCAATCAGTGAGAACACACGAAGAATCAATCAAGAATTGAAACTAACGTTAGAAATCGATTGGGAATCGATCTAAACTGTTCTATGAACTTGGAGAACGAATTAGGAGGCTTCTGGACGGCTAGGGTACGTCTGGAATCGTAATTGATCGAGATCTCTTGTTTTTCACAAATTGAGTTGTATTTATAGGTTGGCACTATCCAATCGTGCGACTGAACCATTAGTTTGGTTCAGTCGTGCGATAGAACCATGCGGTTGATTCATTCGTACGACTGAGTGTTCAATCGTGCGACTGAGCCAATCTATGTTACAGTCGTACGACTGTCCAGTCTCCTAGTTCGTCGTGCGACTGAGTCAATCGTGTGAAGTTCTTCATGCGTATGATTCATTCGCATGAGCCATTCACATGAGAACTTCATTAAGTTAAATTTGAATGTTTTAATTAATAGAACATAATGTGCAACCAACAAGCAATCATCAACCCATTAATTCAATCACAACTCATTAATGAAATATAAACATCCCAAGTAACAAACAATTTATGTCATTTCATTAATCAATACAGATTACATCATACTCAGACAGACAAGATTCATTACATTTCAAATCATGATCTAGGGACATATACATGCATCAACAAACTCCCCCTTGGACCTAGATCTCTCTAATGTCTTGTTTTCTTCATTACCTCCTCATATTTCTTGTACTTGTCCTCTTGTGTGACTCCCGCGTGAATATCAAACGCGAAGCAAAGTCGTATAACGTTTTGGAACTGGAGGGCTTGTACAATATCTTGTGTGTCATAGAACAGTGGCCACTTGTATAATGTATAGACATCAATAGCAGACAAGTTGGTTAGCCACATTGGGTCGAATACCCTGATAGTATCCATTTGGTCCTCTTTGTTCAGAACTATGACAGCTTCAGTAGTTCTCCAATCATAGTACCACCACTTAAAGTGTGGTGTGAAATCCTTGTCATTTCCCGAAGTGGGATTCTTGACATTGTGCGCGGAGGATTCCACTTCAACACAATCTTTGGTTTTCCAGTAATGGCATCCATCTCAGACCTTCTAATATACCTTGTAGGTTGTTGAGGTCTGAAGTAATCCACCTGGTGTGGTACTCTTTCTTTAGGGCAGCCTCAAACCAGCCTAACATCTTTCTCGGGTCAACATACAACAGCTTCAATTTGGCCAGCTGGTTGAGCTCAAACCTGGTAGAGTCTTTAGATCATGTGGAAATCTAAAGTACTCTATGCTCTTCTCCCTCTTAACGGCATAGACGTTAAGATCATCAAAATATGCCCATGCTATAATCCTGCCTGACACCATAAGATGTTTCTTGACGCTGTAGAACTTGGTATAGGCATCCCTCTTCGGTGGAGCACGTTGGGCTCTAACTTCTTTAAAACATTCAGTCCACTCAGCCTTTCGAAGGTCTACGTCATCATTTGAGGCTTGGGTTGTTCCTTCGGTCTTTCCTGTTTCCTGCTCCATCTTGTCTAGTACCTCAAACATATCACTGACTAGGGACTCACTCAGATTGGGGACCATTACCCTCGCTGTCAGCGTACTGAGGGTACTCTTCTGCAGTAATATCTTCAACCTCAACTTCATCAACGTCATTTAGTTTCTTCATCACTGGTTGAATCAACTGTTGGAGCATCCTTGACAATCTCATCAGGATTGAGTCTGAACATCTCTGCCCATTGCTCGTTAGATAGGTCATGAATTATTTCACCTTCTTCAGGGGTATAACTCACTGACCTTCTGACAATCCCTTGCAGATCAAGAATCATTGTGAGTTGAGACTTGACCTGTTGAAGGGGAGCAATCTCAAACTCATCTCTTTTGTACTTTGGATCTGTTTGATTTACACATTTCACACTCAAATCATTAGTAATTTATCAAACAAAATGCATTCACTTAATATAAACATTTAGTACATGGTTTTTTTCAATACAGAATACAAAAGTAAATAAATACATAAACATCTACTATTTACTTTTATCCTGAATACTCGGCTCTTCATGGAAGGTGCAGAAGCAGAAGCTGACTGATCTTGTCTGTTCTTTGATCTTTTCTCTTGCCCTGGAGCTGAGACAGATTCAGCTGCTTCTCCTCCGTCAGTGTCTTCATCTTCACACCATTCTTTGGTTTTCTCTTCATCAGTATCACTCTCATTATCATCATTGTCTTCATCATCTTCATTATCATCATCATTTCTGTCCCCATCCCTTATCTTTAAAGGTTCCTGCTTTGATCCTTTCAATTTTAGCAAAATGGTCCTCTTAGCCTTTTCCAACTCCTCTATTTGCTTACTTGCTGCGACACTTTGAGCTTGGAGTTGGTCCATCTGGGTGCTCTGAGTAGCCAATTGCTGGCCTGCTCCTCCTAATTACTCGATCCTGCTCTGCAATTTTATGCGATTGTGCAACAGTCAGGTCAGTAAGCTGGCGGATCTGAGTTTTCTTTTCCTCATCAGCCGCCAGCAATCGCAACACCATTCTGTTTAACGCCGACAACTGTTCCTCTACCCCGATTGGAGGTAGAGGAGATCTATAGGTGTGTGAGGGATGGGCTGATGGCATTGGTTGGTGTGAAGTGGTGGTGGAAGTGGCGGTAGTGAAGATAGGTCTATATAGTGGTGGAGGTGATGAGGGAGTGAAGAATGTGGTGGTGGAGGGAAACGGTGCTGTGGTGGAAGGTATGGTGGGGGCTGTGATATATGTGGTGGACGTGGTGGATGTGGTGGATGTTGTGGAAGGTATGGTGGGGGCTGTGATAGAGGCGGTGGATGTGCTGGATGTGGTGGATGTGGTGGATGTGGTAGTGATAAAGGTCACCCTACGCTTCTTCTTTTTCTGGCCATGGGGTTTGGCCATTCTCTTCATCCTTGATCCAGTTGAGGAGGAAGCTCCCCCTACAATCCCGCCTGAGGACCCCAAAGCATAAGTTGGGACAGTTTCTGTATCTCTGGAGCCTCTCAGTTGTTCACCAACAACCCTTAACCCATGTTCTGTGGGAACAACTTTCCTTCCCACAGTTCGGGTAAGTGGCTCCTCATCCGATTCAGCCTATCCTCCTCGTTAAGAACAAAATCTTGATGAAATCCCACTGACTCAATTACTTCAGCAGATGAGACAGACACAGGAGGTACAGAATCAGACACAGTGCCTCTGGGTGGAATAGCATCATCCCCACTGTCATCCTCATCTGAGTCAAGAGTGGGTAGGGCTATCTGTTCCACATCAGAGTCACTGTCCTCGTGATGCCACTTTCTCTTTTCCGGCACTACATAGTCCTCTCTGGCAAGATGACCAACAAACACCTCCTGACCGGAGGCTGCACTTGCTTTCCCCGGTATACTTTCATCCTTCCTAGGGTGGTGTCATCCATTACCTCCAAGACTACCGAATCCTCCTTTCTTTTGGCACGGAAGGAAGCTTCTGATCTATTATCATTTGCATAAACCGTGGGTACATACAGAAGGCTTCCTTTCCTTTCCCCTCGATGTTCTCCACCAGATAGGTGAAGATCATCTTAGAGAAGTTGAACGGATGGTTTAGCACCAACGCAACGTATGCGCTTTGCATCTGATCTGACAGCTCATCAAACCCACCTTTTCTTGAAGCCATGCACTTGAGCAGCACGTCTGCAAGGTATTTAAACTGGGGACAGAGGTTACTCTTGTTGAGTACCCCTGAATTGATGTCCCCAGAGTATTTGGCTCTGAGAAAACATCCTCTGACAGTGAGGGGGTGTAAACGGGTTGGGCAGTCACCGTCATCCCCCATTGAAGTACAATCCGTAGATCCTCCTCAGAAACGGTAATATCCTCGCCAAATATGGTACTTCTTATGCAGTAAGGTTCAGATGATCTTTCAACTGTAGCGCCTTCCCAGAAGGCTTGTTGAATGGATCGATATGGGGTGCAAGGGGTAGAGATGGCATGCGCAATCCGTGATCTCAATAGAAAAGTGAGAATGCCAGAGAATTCTGCAGCATTTCTGGATGTTAAGTCCAGATGGCACATATATTATGCTTTGTGCTCATAATCCATCTACTCGCCATCTGTTACACAAAGATAGTAAACATTAGTACCATTTACTAAGAAAGTCATGAACTCATTAAGCTTGAAAAACATCTCTGTCATGCGATTGAAATTGTGCGACTGAGTTCAATTGTGAGATTGAACCGTGCGAAAGGGGTTCAGTCGTACGATTGAATGGTACGAATGGGGTTCAGTCGTGCGATTGACCCCATACGTACCTCGGAGTGTGCGATTGGGCTCCTACGCATATACCTTCATGCGGTTACATCAGTCATGCGACTAAACTTCAAACGCATGGTTCAGCCATGCGTATGGGTAGTTTGAGCCCTTCAGTCGTGCGACTGAAGTTCATCATGCTGTCCATTCGCATGAAGACCAACTGTTCGATTCACATTTTCTGTTTCACCAAGTTTTTTGTTTTAAACCTCTATATCTAGTTCATTGGACTCGCCATCTCGTCACTAATGACCTATTAACTTAATTTTAACATTTAGCTTAGTTTATGTAGGTTATTAGGGCATTTTTCAATCCGATCAAAGTGTCATTCGAATAACCCAAATTGGACTCAAAATCTTCTGATTTCCATAAGGTTGAACTGCAATGTACCTGTATTCTTGTCAATCGAAAGTCAGAAGATGAATAGCAATGTGAACAACTATCTCTAGAAATTTTGGCAGAGTAACGGGAAAGAAAGCGATTTGAGTGCGATTGGGAGTGATGAGTGAGATGCGATCGACTGAGTCCCTTTAAATACTGACCCTAATTTCAATCGGCCGACTGGCCTCATTCGCTCAGTTCATTCGGGCGACTGAGGTTCAGTCGTGCGATTGGTCCAGTCGGTCGCTTTCAGTCGGCCGACTGAGTCTCAGTCGGTCGACTGCCTCATTCGGTCTCCTTTATTCGCATCTCAATTAACCAACTAAGTCTCAGTCGGTTGACTTACTCATTCGCACCCTGTCATTTGGTCGAAAGGATCATTCTTAAACACCATTCGGTTGAATGACTAAATTCCATGTCCAGTCGTGCGAATGGGATCCATTCGCATGGTTGGTCCATATTCATGGTCCAATCGTGCGAATGGGATCCATTCGCATGGTTGGTCCATATTCATGGTCCCATCATGCGAATGGGATCCATTCGCATGGTTGGTTCACATTCATGGTCCAATCGTGCGAATGGTTCACACTTGGTAGATTTTCTGCCATTTTGAACATTTTAACCTTTTGAAATAGACATTATAAGCTCTTAACCAATTCAGTCACTTCAGATGTGACTTTTTAAACTTTGAAAAACATGTGGCCATCTCAGACATGACCCTTTTAGGTAAGTTTATTCCCTTCTGATTTCCCTGATGTAGTCCGACAGACACACAAATTAAAAGATTAACATAGAAACTTAAACTAACTACACAAATAAAGTTTATTTTGGACTTTCTTTTTGAGAGATAAAACCCTAAGATGGAAATCTAAGGGATTTGGTTTGGGAGTAGACAGCTTCAGCTTAGATTGATCATATCTGGACCAATTCATTTTGGAATCATACAGGAACGTCAAATCATTTGGGACTTGTTATTAAACTTTTTGATGCTTAAATTCTCGGTGTTCATCCAGAGTCGTTAGCAACTTAAGGAAATCATACTGAAACTCTTTGATTTTCACATTGATTTGAACTCTTGAGAATGTAACCACTAAGATTGTCAGTATGTTTGTCCACTTAAATCCATACACAGACTTTTGACACAGACTGGTGACTGATTTAAGTTTAATTATTTCAGCTAACATTTGTGGATCCCACACTTATATGGTAATCAACATTCCTCAGAGGTTTTTGAGCGGTCTCCGGGTATTATTACAGAAGAGACTATTCTTAGAGCTTTCAAAGAAAAGCCGTGTCCTCAGGTCAGTGCCATCGCACAGCAGAGAGGCGACAAACAACACTGAATTCTAGAATATCTAGGTTATGCTTATCCTCAGGTCAGTGCCATCGCACAGCAGAGAGGCACACAACCTATCTCCTTGTTAGAGCAGCTTATTTTATTTTACACAATATGCACCAACAACATAAGTCATTAGCTTTATTGCATTTGTCTTTCATTTTTTCTTGCTTTGCTCTAATTATGGTCATCCGCACACGTTTGTGGCCTTTAAATGCTCATTACCCCTTATTGGAATATATTTGATTGTGTTAACCAGTGATAAGATGGAAGCCCAAAGTCAGTTGAATAACTTAGTTTGATCTTGAGATCACCAATCAGGTCTAATTGTCTATTGTGTTGAATCTACCAACATATCATTTATGGTCTAGCAGCCTCTAAGTCTACTTTCTTTGTGTCACCTAAGGAGTTGCCAGGTTTCTATCATCTTCCCTTTTTATATTGCTTAGACTACACAGACTTATACTTTGAACTTTTGCATCTTTTCAAAACTTAAATTTTTAAAGTCCCTCTTGATTTGTTCCTGTGTACTATCATTTTCCAAAGATTGAATCGGTATCACAGACACAATCTACCTTATTTTAGCTAGTTACCCCTTCTCCCTCATTTTTTAATGTTAGTTGCTGACATATGCTCCCCCTAAAATACTAAAATCATTTTGGATTTAATATTTTGGATTTTAATAAACAGCAAAATAACATGAGTTTAAATACAACAGACAAAAAGAAAAACAGATAACATAAAATAAAATAAACTTTAACGAAACTACATCGGACTAGACATTTTCTCATCAAGAATTACCTCACTTTTCTTTTTAACGTCGTTGACCTCTAGCAAATATTGAAAACGTGGTTTATCAAAGGCTTTAGTATAGAGGTCAGCACGTTGAAAATCAGTATTAATTTTAACCACATCAATTAAGTTCTTTTCAAAACAGTCTCTTATGAAATGGTATTTAATACCGATGTGTTTGGTCTTAGGATGTTGAACCGAATTTTTGGTTACTGCAATTGCAGCAGAGTTATCAACAAAAATAGGAGTAGATGAGAATTTTAAACCGTAATCCCGCACTTGCTGTTGAATCCAAATGATTTGTGAACAGCAACTTGTAGCAGCAACATATTCGGCTTCACAGGTTGACAATGCAACCGATGTCTGCTTCATACACTGCCATTAACTAATCTTCTCCCAAAGAATTGACACCGCGCTGATGTAGACTTGTAGTTCATTTTGCAGCCTCCGTAGTCCGAGTCACTATACGCCGTGAGCTCAAAATCATCATCATGAGGATACCACAACCCCAGTGTGGGTGTACCCTTTAGATAGCGAAAAATCCTTTTGACCCCGATCAGATGATTGACCTTAGGTTTAGCCTGATATCTAGAACATAAACATGTAGCATACATGATATCAGGTCTTGAGGCAGTGAGATACATGAGGGATCCAATCACTCCTCGGTACATAGTGGCATTTACAAGATCTCCATTCTCATCAGGTGCTATATCATGATTCGTAGCAAGTGGAGTCCCAGCAGCAGAAGCATTCTCCATGTCAAAGCGACTGAGAATGTCTCCTACATACTTGGTCTGATGTAGAAAGATCCCATTAGATGTTTGATCCACCTGTAACCCGAGAAAGAACTTCATCTCCCCCATAGCACTCATCTCAACTCTTTCTTCATCACTGCTTCAAACTCTTTGCATAACTCTTCGTTCTTTGACCCGAAGATTATGTCATCAACATATATGTACGAGCAGTAGGTCGCCATCCTTTTCTTTAATAAACAGTGTACAGTCAATGACTCCCCTGCGAAAGCCATGTTTCACAAGATGAGTCGAGAGTTTCTCATACCAAGCTCGAGGAGCTTGATGAGCCCATATAAAGCTTTGTCGAGCTTGTAAACTCTATCCCGATGATAAGGGTCTTCAAATCCCTCGGGTTGACTTACATAGACTATTTCCCTAATTTCCCCATGAAGGAATGCACTCTTCACATCTAATTGGTAGACTTTAATCTTCATGTACGATGCATAGGCAAGGAAGATACGAATAGCTTCCATCCTTTCCACGGGTGCAAACACCTTATTATAGTCAATCCCCTCGACTTGGCGAAACCTTGAACCACCAGTCGAGCTTTGTTCCTGATAATGACTCCTTGGTCATCCTTCTTGCATTTTAGTACCCATTTGGTGCCAATGACTTTAGCCCCTTTAGGTCTATCAACCAGAGTCCATACACCTAACTTCTTAAACTGCATAAGTTCTTCTTGCATGGCACTCACCCACGCCTCATCATTTAGTGCTTCACTAGCATTTTTGGCTCAACCTGCGAACAAACATCGATAAGCACCATCATGAATGTAACCCCTCTCATAACTGAGGCGTAATCAGCTGAGTATAGCTGATTTCGGGTTTGTACTCCTGATTGGACATCTCCAATAACATGTCAAGGGGATGATAGGCGTTTAGTTTGATACTGGAGTAGTCGGCACAGTCACCTCCGAACCAAGATTGTGAACATTTTGTTTTGCATCTGAGGAAGGTGGAGTTTGAGGTTCCAAGTCGAGGGTGCATCACTTATGGATGCTTGTGGACTTTCAGGAACTGGAACCTGTTCCGCCTGACTGTTCTGGTCATCTGCTTCAGTTTCATCTTCAGAGGAGGAGTCACTGTCATCGACTACCCTTCTGACTGAGTAGATGATTCTCCCTTTGTGGTAGATGGTGTATTTAGAATATCATACATCATCCTAGTAGCTAACTCATCATCTGAGGGAGAGAGAGGATGTTGAAGGACTTGAAGAATCCATCATAATCGAAGAAGTATGTAGGTCCTTTGCCTGTAGGTGGTGTGGTATATCTCTGAACGTCAACATTACACCACACTTCGACAAGACCCGTTGAATTATTGTAAGCTCGCTTGTTCGGTATGTTGTATCAGAAAAAATTCCTTCAACTGCCTTCTCGCTGAATTTGCCTTCTTGTGTCTTCTTCAGAAGTGTACACGGTGCGCAAAAAGGTTCAAGATACTCCAATTCGGTTTGCGTCTTTGTAGTAGCTCATACATGTCTTTCCGTGGCGCTTGACTATTAGGACTCGATTCAGTGTATAACACGCATTTGCCACTGCCTCATTCCAATTGGATAGGCAGTTTCGAGTCTGCCAGCATAGTCCATGCTGTCTCGATCAAACTCCTGTTCTTTCGCTTAGCAACGCCATTCATCTGAGGTGTGTAAGCAGAAGTGAATTGATAAACAATTCCCTTTTCCTTGCAGTATGCCTCCATCCCTTGATTCTTGAATTCTGTCCCATTGTCTGAGCGTATTTGTCTAACTTTCAGCTTGTAGAGGGATTCCAGTGTGGTTACTAATTCCTTGAATGTCTCCAAAGTTTCTGATTTGGATTTCAGAACATTACCCAAGTGAACCTTGAGTAGTCATCAGTGACCACAAAGCAGTACACGTCGCCTGCAATGCTCCTTGTACTAACTGGACCAAACAAATCCATGTGAAGAAGCTCAAGAGGAAGTTTCTTGAATGAACTTTCTTTTCCTTATAAGACTTCTTTGTCTGTTTGCCTTTCTTGCACGCTACACAAAAATCAGGAAGTTGGAAGTTCTTGACATTCACTCCTCTCAATAAATCCTTCTGAATCAAATGATTCATCTTCCTTTGACTAATGTGTCCCATTCTCCGATGCCAGGAGATTGAATCCTTCTCAGTAGCTTTAGATAAAACACTGAACCTCATGATCCGTTGTAGCAGCTGTTACAGATCCAAGACATAAAGGTCTTTATATCTTGAAGCAGTCATCAGAACTTGGTCCTCTGGGATCATATATTCTTTCTTCAGCATGTAACACTTCTTGTTATCGAAGATGACTTTAAATCCTTTATCACAGATTTGGGAAACAGAAAGTAAGTTGTTCTGAAGTTGTTGAACGTAGTTCACCTTATCAAACTTAACTTTCTGATTTCCCACTTCTCCCTGAGCTGTGATATAGCCTCCTTTGTTTCCTGAAAAGGAAACATGCCCTCCTTTTATTTGTTTGACGTTAGATAAAAGGTCTCTATTTCCTGTCATGTGCCTGGATGCTCCGCTGTCTATAATCCACGTGTTAGTCTCAGCACTGTATCGAACACCCTGCACATACAAAGTAAATGAATTAGTTTAGGTTAGGAACCCAAGCTTTGACTGTCTTGCGTTTCCCAGAGGCATCACACATCATAAACTCCACCCATTGACCCTTAGAGGGTGAGGGTAGCTCAGGTTCCTTCTTGTTATCAGTATCAGATACGTAGGTTGACTTTTCTTTCCATAAGCCAGATTTGTGCAATGCCTGTTTATGATAACAGTCGTTGGCTTGCAAGTTGGACTTTAGGTTCACTTGCTCTTCTAGGTGGAGTTAAAGAGCTCCTCTTAGAAGACTTAGGTTTTGAGTCCTGAAGTTCAATCTTCTTCCTAGGTGTCTGATAAAATTACAGTAGAAGCAATGCGTCCATATTCTCCACAGTTGTAGCACGCGCTGCTATCAACTTTATGATTAAACTTTCTTTGTGGAGAGGTGCGCGACACTCTAGTAACATCAATCACTTTAGGTTTTGACTCTAGTATGTTATGTTTTCAAAAAAACCTGTTTAACATGTCATCCTTTTTTGGTTAACAGGTTTTTGACTTGAAGCATGTGAGAAAACATTTGAAGTCCTTTTTGGTTCTGATTTGACTTTGTTAGAACTTGACTTTATGTTAACCTTGTCAACTTCTTTTCCAGATTAACACAAGGCAATTTTCCCTTTGCCTTTGAAGTGGTCTCCTTTTGTTTGATTCCAGTGGTCAATAGATGAACATTGGTAATCTGGATCACTTACAAGAGGAGTAGTCACTACATGATCCTTGATGGGATTACTACTTAAAGGTCTAGACTTAGTGTTCATCAAGGTCTCAGGTGGTGGCGGAACCACTTTATAACCCAGTCCCTCCCCGTTGTTCCTTTCTTTTACTAAGTGTTGGACTATGTGCGACGAACTAGTCCAACTATGCAGTTTCTGTTTTAGGAATTGACTTCTACTTCTAGAACTGCCTTTTGTTTCTTAGTGTCTTCTAGGGAGTTTAGATAGTACCTAATGTCATTTGCTTGGTTAAAAGCCACTACTTCGGTTTCCCTAAGTTGTTTAGTCAATAGGTCTATTTTTTCTTTATAACTATGCTCATTTTGTTTTAGTACTCTATTAGCCTCAGTGCACAGACGTAAATCTTTTACTAAGTTATCATTATGATCTAATAACCTAGCAAATTTTTCATCTATGCTATTCCTAAAAGTATCACAATCAGAACAAGCATGATTATTAAAAATTTGGTCAGTGGTACTTACCTGAGTTGGTTCAGAAGAGTTAGCCATCAGTGCAGCATCAGATGTTTCTGGTTCTGGTGATTCTGACTTTTCTGTCTCTGACGTGGAAACTTCCTCAATTGGTTGTAACTGACCTCGGCTGCAGTTGTTTCTTCACTATGTGACATTGCTATCTCAACTGCTAGATCACCTTCACTCGCAGAATCATCATCAATATCCTCAACACTGGCAATGTTAGATTCTCCTGGTGAGACAAACCTAAAACTCCAATCCTGTCCTTCATCATCATGAGCAGTTAAGGCTTTTGGATCCTTGTTTGATGAAGTAGAACTAGAGGCTTGCTTGTCTTGGCGAGTAAAGGATGAGAACGGGTTCCCATTCCCCGTCTTCTTTGGCTTGACACATTCTCTTTTGAAGTGCCCCTTCTCACCACAGTTAAAGCAGGTCACTTTACTCTTGTCGAAGCCAAAGGTGGTATCCTTAGTAGCAACCAAGTTCTGTCCAGTTTTTTCACAAACTTCTTCGCCCTCCGGACAGCACTTGCTAAGGCCCACATTATATCCATTCTCTCAAGCTCCATCTCATCCACCTGCTCGTAGTCCTCATCTGCCAGATGGCAGTTTCCAATCTTCCCGGCAACAAGTCCATCATATGAATGAACCACTGCTGCTAAAAGATCCATATGCTCTCGAGCTACTTCCACGGTCACATTACCGAGGTTCTCGATCTTCAGTTTGGTAGCGCTTGCTTCTGATCCAATATAAGGGTACATGATGACCCAGACGTGTCTGATCCAGAAGGAGAAGCATGTGAAGGACCTGACGAGCTAGACACAAAAGCAGTCTGGAGGGTGCTCCAGATGTCTTAGCTTGAGGCGTGGCGTTGTATAAAGCTGGATTTTGTGTGTACGAAGACTTCTGAGCTCTATACTTCATCCTTAGTGCTTCTTCTCGCAACTTAAGAATGAAGTCATTTATATCCAGCTTTACAAGTATTCCATTCTGTCTCAGGTTAGACACGAATGTAGCCCACTTATCAGGCAATCCGTCTGCGAAGTTGCTTACCTTCTCTTCCATGGAAGTAGCCACTCCATGTGTATGCAATTCGCTCATCAAGTGGTAGAATCTGTCTATGACTTCGTCTAAACTTTCATTACCAATTGATGAGAAGTTATCGAATTCCTTCTTTAACTCCTTTGCCTTGATTGCCTTCAATGATGCATTCCCATCATATCTCTTCTCTAGCTCGTCCCACAGTTTCTTGGACTGCTTGTTCTCTGAATACTGGTGGAATATTCTTTGGGGATAGACTGAGTGATCAATGCATAAACTCTTTTCTCTGCATTGTACTTTACTTTCTGTGCGTCTGTCATCCCGCTTAATGTTAGCTTAACTCCATCAGCTCCCACCGGTGTACTATAACCAATCTCAATGGCTTCCCACAGATTAGGATCTACTCCATTAAGGTAGATCTCAAAACGTTGTTTCCAGTGGGGAACTCATCTAAAGTCAAAAGCTTTGGTGGTTTATTGTGATTCCCCACCTCACTCTCAAGCAACAGCAGGTTCTGTATCCTTGAGTCCTTCCCAGCAGTAAAGGCTGACATCTGATCTTCCATGACTAATAAACTTATAATCTAATCAAACAAACTTTCACTGATGCGACTGAAGGATGCGAATGAGCTAATCGTGCGTATAAACTCTGCGGATTCAATCGTGCGGCTGAACTGGGCGATTGGTTCAGTCGTGCGAATGAATCTGGTGCGTATGAGCTATGCGAACGAACGGTTCAGTCGGCCGAATGAGGGTGCGACTATGTCCAATCGTGCGTATGAGCAATGCGAATGGAGTCCAGTCGTGCGAATGAGTCACTCGTGCGACTGAAGCTGCTGTTTTGCGAAAATTTCTAGGTTTGACGGGTTTTCAGCCGTAAAGATTCGAAATTTCACAAGTTCTATTCGCCTAAGTCCGTAGAAACCAAACTTCGATGAGCAGGGAACTTCCAAGATCACTTTTGATGCCAAAGATTGCGTTTTTAGTGCAAAAACACAAACTTTTATGCAATCTTGATTGAATCAACACGTAATCAAGAGCCAATGGCTCTGATACCACTTGTTAGGACCTGGTATTTGACCGAAATACCTGAGATTAACGTGTAAACCAGATCAATAGTGCGGAATCCTATTTGATTGGCGATCCCATCAGTGAGAACACACGAAGAATCAATCAAGATTGAAACTAACGTTAGAAATCGATTGGGAATCGATCTAATGTGTTCTATGAACTTGGAGAACGAATTAGGAGGCTTCTGGACGGCTAGGGTACGTCTGGAATCGTAATTGATCGAGATCTCTTGTTTTTCACGAATTGAGTTGTATTTATAGGTTGGCACTATCGAATCGTGCGACTGAACCATTAGTTTGGTTCAGTCGTGTGATTGAACCATGCGGTTGATTCATTCGTACGACTGAGTGTTCAGTCGTGCGACTGAGCCAATCTTATGTTACAATCGTACGACTGATCCAGTCTCCTGGTTCAGTCGTGCGACTGAGTCAATCGTGTGAAGTTCTTCATGCGTATGATTCATTCGCATGAGCCATTCGCATGAGAACTTCATTAAGTTAAATTTGAATGTTTTAATTAATATAACATAATGTGCAACCATTCAAGAATCATAAACCCAATCAATTCATCACAACTCATTAATGAATATTAACATCACAAGTAACAAACAATTTATGTCATTCATTAATCAATACAGATTACATCATACTCAGACAGACAAGATTCATTACATTTCAAATCATGATCTAGGACATATACTGCATCAACAAACATTAACACCATTATTCCAGCTAGAGTTTGGTTGATTTAACTAAACTGAAGGATTCATTAGGCCTTTTAGTTGATGTTTTAACTAGTTCTTCTGAATGGATTGATTAGTTTGTGGATATACACACGTATTTTCAACCACTTGAATCTATGATGGTTGAGGCATGAGGTTTCGTTGAACTGGTTTAAATAGAGGAGCTTGTTATTATGGTGGTGGAACATTCTGTGTGGTAACAATGGGGGAGAAATATCACCCAGAGTTTGTTTCCTTCGTGGAGATGGTTGATTTGGTGGAACACCTTGATTATCATCCTTGAAACTTGATCAACATGGATAAACTCAATACTTGTGACTTATTATTTGTTCGATGACCCATTCCCGTAACGTGTGATATGTGAACAAATTCGATTAATCCAATAGTCACGTATGTACTTTTGACCATATTCATCCCAAAACATTTTAGCATTTATGACAAAATTCATATTATTTTGCTGTTAATCTAGTTTTTATCTTTATAAATATAAATGAGGTAAGTTCAAATTATATCATATATTGTATGTTTACTTAACTAATTCTTATTAGGTTGTGAGTGTGCATTCAATTAATGGGATGAAAAGAGATTACATTATTTGTCATGTGTGAGAATTAATGAACATCATGTTGGTTACTGCATCATCTATATCATTAATTAATTCTTTGTTAAACTTTAGCTAGTGGTCAAATTACAAAATTATTACATGATTTGTGTTTGTTTGATTAGGGTATTAAATTCTTTGCAACCTTAAAGTTGACTAGAATCATATTTATTTTTTTATATATTTGTTTACCATGCTTTCTTATTCACTTTCTAATAGGCTTACTTCACTTTTTTGCTTGCATATATAGTTAACATGCTTTGTTATTAACTGTTGATGATATATATGTAAGCTTATATTAGAAAGGCTGATACAAGCAATGCCACCAAAGAGCTTCGAGCATGTATTCACTAATATACAAAGTAGACATTACTTCAAAAGTTGTATACTCTTCATAGCAAAATATTTTAAGTGTAAAATCTTCTGAAGCCAAAGACCAAATCTTATAAAGCCAAAGCTGAAATCCTTCGAAGCTTTAAAGACAAGTCTTCCGAACCCAATGAAGTGAAGACTGATTTCTTCCAAAGAAAACGAATACATGCTTTCTTTGATCAACTTTTGCATAAAGTTGATCCAATATCCGTTGCAACTCTGAATACTCACAACTTGTATAAGTTGTGAAAAGGTCCATGCTTTTGCAATTGTAAATTAAGGCTTAGAGTGTGTAACTTTCTACTTTGTACCTTTTATCCTTTTTGTAATATATTAGGATGCAAATTATGGCATGTCATAGTCACAAGTCAAAAGGCAATCTTCCTTTTGCATGTACATTGATCTTGTTGTCTAGGTTAGTGTTTCAAGCTGGTTTTCAAAATATATTTCGTTGTTGGATGTAGTAAAAAGTATATTAGGTTCTTGTGTTTATGTGATGCTTTATAACACTTGTAATAGAACTTGAGAGAATTAAACAACATTCTTGAAAACAATACTCATCATGTTCTTGTTCTTTTGTTATGTCTCTTTACTTGTTTTTGTTCTTAGTATCCTCTATACAAACCTAGTTCCCTAGTAAATATGTTAAGTGTTCTAACACTCTATTATGAGACTAATTATATTGACCACCCTTAACTGGTCCTGCAATTGTTATAGGAGCATTTCAGGCTCTTGATTGTAAGATCTCACCATCTTAAATCCTCTTAGTTTCACAAATCACTTAACTTCTCAAATGGCAGCTATCACAAAGGCTGATATTAAAACTAGTACCATGACAAAGTCCATTAGTCACTCCTGATGATTTTGATACTTGGTTTCAAAGAATAAAAGGCTTCATCAAGTCTCAAGACTCAAGGATGTGGGGATTTGTTGTCTCTGGACCTCATGTACCATCCACCTATTCGGATGATATTAGTGGTTGCATGATACCAAAGGAAGTGGCTGACTACTCTGAAGGAATATTGGAAGAAGATAGAAGTAGATCAGAAAGCCATAACTATCCTCCAAACTACTCTTCCCAACTCCATATACAGAGTTTTTAAGAAGTGCAAGACTTCTAAGCAACTATGGGATGCACTGATTCTCATGTATGAGGGGCCCACTCAAGCAAAAGAGAACAAGAAGAATCTTTTGAAGTAGTTGTTTGAGAATTTCACCTTCAACCATATGTTAAGATTATGGATACTGTAATGGATGTCGGAGTAACTCTTAAGAACATGGACATTATGAGGAAGTTCATGTCTTCTGTTCCTAAACAATGAACACACTATTGTGTGGTCATCAAGAGGACTAAAAATCAAGATTATTACTCTCACCGACTTCTATGGCATTCTAAGTGGCTACCGGATGAAGATGAACATGCAAAATCCATCTAGTAACTCAAATAATAAGTAGAGCTCAGCCCTTCATGTGGTTGAAAAGGATTGCAAATAAGCCCAAAATCATCTCATCTACTACCCTAACAACTCAAAAAAGGGTCCTTTTATCACGTTCCCGAAGACACCAAGGGAGAGCTACATCCAAGGAAGCCCATTCCATGAGACAAGCTCATCACAAGCCTTTGTGTCTACTAATAAAGCATATATAACTTCCTCTTCACCCTTGAATATTTGGACTACTTCCATCTAGATGACATGGAATATATTGAGGTAGTCCAATAAATGGCTCTTCTTACATAGAGAGACAAGAAATTCTACAAGAGGACATGGAGGAAGTTTCCTAGCATTGTATCTAGTGGAAAGTTTGGGGCTGGACAAACGCAAAGTGAAGTGTTACAACATAAGCAAATGGGACATTTTTCTAGGGAGTGCAAAGCACCAAGGATAAATGGTGGCCAAGCATAACCCAAGCCAAACTACATTAAGGGAGCTCCACACACTAAAAAGGTCAAGCAGAAAGTTGCAGTTGTTGTTGAAGAAAGTGGATTTGATTTTAGTTTTGAGGTTGAAGATGCATCTCTGAACCAAGCACTACTGGCTGATTAGGATAGACCTTTAAGAACATGATATCCTCATCCTTGCATGCATAAGTGTTTTATCAGAACAAGCGGGACTAGGATCTAGTGAGATAGCTCCACCACATACTTTATTGTCTGTAACAAATTCTAGGTGTAAAACTTGTCAAGATGAGCTTCCACTCATAGACCCTATTGAAGAATAGGATGAAGAGTAGATAGTGAAGTATGGATCCGAGAAGAGTGAAGAAGATTATCATAACAAGGGTCACTATTCTCTTGAGGAGAGAAAGAAACCAGGAATGAAAAATTCTAGGAGGAAGAACTTGATTAGAGCAGCCAAAAAATATCAAAGAAGGCTCAAGAGATCAAGGCCACCTTCAATCCAACCAAAAACAAGTATTTATCTTTACATGGTTTGAAGTGGTTAAAACTGAGGATTCAACTTTGAACTCTAGTCCCAAGAGTTCTATATCAAACTCATCCTTGTGAAGGAAAGAAGGTTGATCATCTATGTACCACTGCTACATAGCCTAAACCATCCACCTCTAAGAGCAAGCCTCACCCTAGGAAGCTTGCTGCAGCATTTGAGAAGATGAAGATGGAGATCAAAAATGATCAAACTCAACTTTCTATTCATAAGAAGACTCTTAGAAGAAAGCCAGTTGATTGTATCATGTGTGATAGTACTTTTTATTTTTCCAAAGATTGTAGCTACAATCCCAAAAGTACTATCCACATGACCAAGATGAAGACTTTTAATAAGAAAAAGAAGAATAAAGCTTCAAAGGAAAATCTCTTCCTTTTAGAAGCTCCAAACTAGAGATGACGACAAGTGAAAACTTTCCTTCGAAAGATAATTTGGTCTCGGAAGAAAGGAATGCTTCTGAAGTACTAAAGATTGTTACTGTGGAAACATGATCTTCCGAAGGGTCAATCTCCAAAATGTCCAACGTTGTCAAAACTTCCGAAGTATTGAAGGTCAAGTCTAATCTTCCAAGGATGGTGCGGAAGATGAAGGAAGACCAAGTGACTAAAAGTTATTCATCAACAATAGCAAATGATCCTTAAAGTCTTAACATATGATCAATTATTGTTGCATCGTCATCAGTCCATTTTGACAAGAACAAGACCAATAAGGCTTGGGTTTCCAATTATAACTAACCTTCTCTATTTGTACAGGAACAACTATAGACTAAGAGGAATGTATGGATCATTGATAGTGACCATTTCAGGCACATGATAGGAAATGGCTCTTTGCTTTAAAACATTGAGAAAATTTATAGAGGGTAGTTGCTTTTAGAGGAGATGTAGGAGGTTATATTACTAGAAGGGACAGGGTCATAAATGGTAAACTTAGCTTTGAATACGTAAACATTATTAGGAGCTTGGGTATAATTTACTAAGTGTATCCCAATATTATGATCGAAGTCATAACATGCTCTTTATTAAGCATAAGTGCATTGTTCTCAAGTCCAGGGTGGTAATTCCTCAAGATCATATCCTACTCAGAGCCCCCCGAGAAAAGGAACATGTGCAAGATGGATTTGCATGAAACACCTCCTTCAAGAGAAGTTTCTTGCTTTCTATCTAAAGCAAATAGTGATGATTCTTTCCTTTGTCTTGAAAGAATATGCCATGTAAACTTTAAGAATATGAATAAATTGGTTAAGAATGATTTAGTAACTGGAATACCAAAGAAAGAGTTTACAAGTGATGATCATTATGTTGCATGTCTAAAGGGGATGCAACACAAGGTGTCTTACAAACTAAAAGGAAAGAACTCTATCACAAATCCCCTACACTTATTACACATGGATCTTTTTGGCCCTACCAGTGTAATGAGTCTACGAAGGACTTCATCCATTTAGTGATCACAGATGACTTCATATAATTCACTTGGTGTTTTTCCTTATAAATTTGGATGAGACTCCTGATATCTTGAAGAAGTTCATTCTAAAAATTGAGAATCAATGTGATCATAAGGTCAAGGCCATAAGATGTGATCAAGGAACTAAATTCAATGACCAAATCCTTGATGCATTTTATGATGAAAAGGGTATTATAAGACAATACAGTGCTTTGAGGAATCCTTAGCAAAATGGTATTGCTGAGAGGGGAAGCATGAAACTTATTCAAAACAACCTATCACCTTCTGGATAGAGGTTGTAACACTACCTGCTATGTGTAAATTAGAGTTTTAGTGGTTAATACTCATAGTAAGACTCCTTATGAGTTGTGGCATAAAAGAAGATCTTTCATTGGTTTTCTCAGATCATTTGGACACTTTATTGAATACACTTCCGAAGCTAAGGCATATATAGAGTATACAATCTTACACTAGACTAGTTGGAGTCAGCCATGGTGACCTTAAATGAGCTATTCCTAGTGTGTAAGGTTCTAATCCTGATTAGATGTTTGATATTGATTTAGTTACCAACTGTTTCAACAAGTCTTATGATAATGTTTCAAAACCCAAAGTATCTTATCAACAAGAAATCCTAACCAAAGATTTAAGATGAGAAGACCTAACAATCATGCAACTTCAGCTTTAGTGGAAACTAACCCTGCAAATGAAGGTTCTAGTCCTGATTAGTTATTTGATCTAGATTCTATTAGCAACTGTTTTAACAAATCTTGTGAGAATGTTTCAGGATCTATAAATGTATTATCAAAAAGAGATCTAGATCCAAGATTTGAGCTTAGAAGACCAAACAAGAATACTACTCCAACTTTAGTGGTAACTAACCCTGTAGATGGAGTTCCTATTAGCAAAACCATGAAAATCTAGATGATACATCTAAGGTGCCTATAAATTAAAACTCAAAGGCACCAAACTCAAATGAAGGACCTTCAAATGTAAGAGGAAATAATGGTTGTGATAGTGATCAAGAATTTCTTGATGCTGACAACTACTCCATGGAAGAGAACATCAATGATGTTATACACTCAATAGATCAAGCTTCTCTTGATAAGTGTGTTGATGTGGTGGGAGACACTTTCTTGCCAGACCTAAACTTCACAAATTTAGATCTGTCAAATCAATTTGTTACGATCCCTCAACTTAGGATTCACCAGTCACACGCCACCACAAATATCATTGAAGATGTTGATAAATGGGTAAGAACAAGTATACAAACCCATGACAAAAATGTTTATTTATAATCTTTTTTCTTGTCCCATACAGAGCCAATAAACGTTGATGAGGCTTTGAAGGATGGAAATTGGGTTAAAGTAATGCAAGAGGAGTTGTTTGAATTCAAAAGACAAAAGGCATGGAACCTATGTCCTCTTCCTCAAGGGAAGACTACCATAGGAACCAAGTGGTTGATAGAGACTTTTTGTGAGAAATTCTTCAAGGTTACACATAAGAAGAAGGAATTGACTATACTGATGTCTTTGCTCTTGTGACATGACTTGAGGCTATTAGGATATTCTTAGCTGTTGGTGCGTCCAACGAGTTCAAGGTCTACCAACTTGATGTCAAGTGTGCTTTCTAATATGGGGTGATTTATGAAGAGGTTTATGTCAAACAACTACCTGGCGTTGCAAACCCAGATCATCCCAATTATGTCTGCAAGCTTGATAAAACTCTCTAAGGGTTGTACCAAGCTCCAAGGAAGTGGTATGAGACACTATCTTAGTATATCAGTCATCATGGCTACAAGAGTGGTACTATAGATGGAACTCTATACATCAAAGGAACAGGGAAAGACTTAATGTTGGTTCAAGTGTATGTAGATGCCATTATGTTTGGGTCAACTAATCCAAGCTCTTCAAAGACTTTAAGAGGCTGATGAAGAATAGATTTGAAATGAGTGTCATGGGGGAACTTAATTTATTTCTAGGTATTCAAGTGAAGCAAGTTGACAATAGCATCTTCATAAGTCAGTTAAGTATGTACAAGACATATTTATAATTTTCAACATGACTGAATGTACGGTTGCAAAGACACACATAGCCAGAATTCACTCCCTTGGACCTGATCATGACGGGCAGTGTGTAGATGAACACCTATTAGGGCTATGAATGGTCTCTTATGTACCTCACAACCAACAGGCCTGATATCATGTTTGCTACATGCATCTATAGAGGATATTAAGCCAACCCCAAATGTCACACCTAGTTGTTGTTAAGAGAATCTTACATAAGGTGCTCCTAAACTAGGCCTTTGGTATCCAAAGAATTTTGACTTCAATCTGTATGCCTATATAGATTGTAATGTTGGTTGCAACATGACTACAAAGTCTAGATCTGGGGGTGTCAATTCCTTGGTGGAAGGATAGTCTTATAGCAATACAATAAACAATATTGTGTATCTGCATTAACTATTGAAGCTGAATACATTGATGTTGCTAGTTGTTATGCTTAATTCTTTGGATTCAAAATTAGATGTTGGACTATGGATTCAACTTCAAGGAGACTCCAATCCATATAGACAACAACAATGCTATGTATATTACGGTATATCATGTGTAGCACTCAATGACAAAGCACATCAATATCTGGTGTCATCTAATTAGAGATAATTTGGAAAAAAATAATTGATAAAACTAGTCAAAGTTAACACAAATAAACAATTTAGTGATCTCTTCATAAAGGCTTTTGATGAAGAGAGACTTAATATCTTGTATTAACTATTGGGATGATTAACTTTGAGTAGATTTTCTTAAACCTAAATTCAAGAATATTTCTAAAACATGTATGTCCTAAGTTGTCTAAACTATCACCTACATAAGCCTAGTTTGCTTTGGTAGACATCTTTTTCAAGTGATATTCCTTAGAATTTTGGTAATTTTAACATCTTTTTTTCAAAAGACATTAATATTGTGTTCGAAAGAACATTGAGTATTCAAATCAGATACTACTTATAAGATATTCATCTTCAGAAGAATTTTGATACATCTTCCAAAGCAAAAATATGTTTCTAGGTACTTATATGCATTTGAAGAATAATTTTCTTTTGAAAGCAATTAAGTCTCGAAAGATTTATTCCATTAAAAATAAAACTTTCAAATTTTAATCTCTTTCGAAACCAAATATGTCTCAAAAGAGAAAATATTCTAAGTATTTTTTCTCGAAGGAAATTTTCATAAAGCTAAAGAATATCTTTCGAAGCTAAAATTGGCTTTGGAAGTTTTTATAAAACTTTCGAAGACGAAATACATTTTGAAGATTTATGACTTCCAAGAACACTACCTTTTTGGGCACCTTTTTTAGAGGAGGGACAAACATTTGGATTCTAATGTTTATACTTTTTTATTATTTGTGTTTCAAATCCATTTCATATATATACATACACCTAACGGATTCCCTCTTTTGCTATTTTCTTTATCTGTAAATTCTCTAACCTAAATTCACCAACCAACCGACCTTTTCTTATCTTCCTTCACAACAAAGCTACCTTGAATGGTCAACCTTGATGGTAGAAACCAACCCGATTTCTCCATGCACTTTCACATGTAGCATAATCAAGTTGCTATGTTGGACTATGAGAAAGACCCATGTTTTCTCAAAAGGTTTGCCGCTTTCTTAATTTATCCAACTACTTCACCTCTCTAACAGTAGATCATTCACTCTATAAGGATTAGTTAATTCTAGAGGACCTTCCAAGAGGTCTCCATGGATGTGGAGAAGGGCATTGCCTGCCATAGTGCAAGGGAGGTCAATCTTCATCACTCCAGCCTCCATAAATACTTGTCACCGACTAGATGATGTAGAAGGTGATTTGTCCTTATCCAAATATTGTTAACCGGTCATTTGGATAGATTGGCTATGAATGTGACTTCTCAGTCAGAACCTTTGAGAAAGGGACGGTCCCCTCTTAAAGGAAGTACTTCCTCCATGTGGTCATTCAATCTAACAAGCATGAAGTACAGGACTAGATTCCTAAAAACCTTTCCTATATAGTCCATCGGATGGTTAAGGGGGTCAAGTTCAAGTATTCACAATTTGTATATACTAATTTTCTTGTAAACTTGAATTCCTTACAATATTACATGTTTTCTAGATATATCAAGGACATTCTCAACTGTGAACTAGACTCACGGTTGAGTGGTACATGTAATGTTTTAAAATTGAGCAGATGAAGCCCGATATCTTAAGACAATAAGAAAGCCTACTGTGGTATTCTCAAGGGTAGAAACAACCCTTGTTCAAAAAATTTTAAAGCTCATTGCTCAAGGTAGCACCCTAGCATCACCAGCTAGCGTTGAACCCACACCTTCTACTTCATAACAAGCCACACAACCACAAATAACCATCACCTCTCAAAGAAAATACAAACTAACCTCTATACAAGCTACTCAGATTGTGTAGGCCCCGTATCATCACCTATGCAGAAGGAAATGGACACTAGAGCTCTGACGTCCCCTGAGGAACAAACCACTCCCATATCACCTGTAGATACATGTGTTCCTAGTTTCTGAATTAATGTAAAATGTCTTATTGTCTTACTCATATGTAATTGAACGAGTACTTATTGAAATACAATGTGTGGTTGTGCTTGTAATGTTGAATATTTCATTGCTTGGTATGTAATAACGCTTATTGAACTAATTATATAGGTTTGTGGTTGTTTGCATAGATCTTATTAAATGATAATTAAGAAATATGTTAAGCTTAATCGTGTGAAGTTTTCATGCGATTGGCCCATGCTAATGGACCATATGCATGAATAACTTCATGCTAATGAACCAGTCGTGCGAATGAACCAGGAGACTGGATCAGTCGCATGATTGTAACATGAGATTGACTCAGTCGCACGACTGAACACTCAGTCGTGCGAATGGATCAATCGCATGACTGAACCATGCAAATGGTCCATTTGCACGATTGATAAACGCTAACCTACAAATACCACTTAATTCGTGAAAAAACGAGACACTTTGAATAATTCGATACCCACACGTACCCTAGCCGTCTAGACACCTCTAGCAACCAGTTCCAACTTCATAGATCGCAATAGATCGATTGCTAATCATTCTTAACGTTTAGATTCAATCTTTAATTGATTCTATGTGTGTTCTCATTGATTGGATCGGTAATCAAAATGAATTATGCACTATTTGATTCGGTACACATGTAAATCTGTTAGTATTCATCCAATACACGATCCTAACAAGTGGTATCAGAGCCTTGGCTCTAGATTTACGTGTGATTCAATCATTTTGATATAAAAATTGTGTTTTTACACTCAAAAACACAATCTTTTATGTCAAATCGGGTTTTAGACGTCTCCTGATCGTAGAGTTTAGTTTTTCCGGCATACGGCAATTAGGGTTAGCAAGAAATTCGTGTTTTTGTGTCCAAAAGACCTTAAACCTACGAATTTTCAAAATCCAGCAGGTTTAGTCGCACGATTGACTCAATCGGATGACTGAGTTCATACACATCCCCATACGCATGATTGGACTCATTCGTACTCCCATTCGTACGACTGAACAGCCTATTCACATTGTTCAACCGCATTAGTTCATTCGCCAGACTGAGCCATCCGTATTAGTTCAGTCACACGATTGAACCATCCACATAGTTCAATCGCCCGAATAGCCCAATCGCACACCTTCATTCGCACTAATACAACAGTTTGGTTTAAAGTTAAAGTTTACAGCAATAGAGGACCAACACTCAACATTCATAGTAGGGAGTGACTCACGTATTCAGAACTTACTACTACTGGAGAATAAAGTAGGGAATCACAACAAACCCCCAAAGCTAATCACGTTAGATGAATACCCAAAATGGAAGCAACGTTTTGAGATCTACTTAAATGGAGTAGATCCCAATCTGTGGAAATCTATAGACACGGGGTATAGCATGCCAGTAGGAGCTGATGGTGTCCAACTTACACTAGGTGGCATGAGTGATGGACAAAAGGTCAAATACAATGCTGAAAAGAAAGTCTATGCTTTGCTTACATAGTCAATTCTGAAGGATATTTTCCATCAATTCTTGGAGTATACGCAAGCAAAGAAACTATGGGATGCATTGGAGAAAGGTATGATGGAAACGCATAATTGAAGGCCATAAAGGCTAAGGCTTTAAAGAATGAGTTTGAGAACTTCTCTTCGATGGGAAAAGAAAGCCTGGATGATGTTATCGATAGGTTCTGCCACTTGATGAGTGAAATGCACACTCATGGAGTAACGACATCAATGGAGGACAAAGTGTCTAATTTTGCAGATGGGCTACTAGAGAAATGGGTCTCATTTGTCTCCAACCTCAGACATAATGATATGCTAACGAAGTTAGATATCAATGACTTCATTCTGAAACTAATAGAAGAAGAACTAAGAATGAAGTATAGAGCACAAAAGTCTTCCTATGATCTGAAACTAGCCTGTACAACACGACTCCACAAGCCAAAACATCTGGAGCACCTCTTCAGATAGCTTTTGTATCAAGCTCGTCTGGTCCTTCTCAAGCTTCTACTTCAGGGTCAGAAACGTCAGGGTCGTCTGGCACCCAATACATCGCACCTGAAGCCAATGCAGCAAAACTGAAGACGAGAATTTCGGTAATTTGACAGTTGAGGTAGCTAAAGAGCACATGGATCTCTTAGCTGCGGTAGTCCACTCCTATGATGGACTAATTGCTGGTAAAATTGGGAACTACATCTGGCTGATGAGGATTACGAGCAGGTTGACGAGACAGAGCTGGAAAGGATGGACATAATGTGGCCTTAGCAAGTGTTGTCCGACGTGCTAAGAATTTGTCAAGAAAACCAGACAGAACTTGGTTGCAACTAAGGACACTACCTTTGGTTTCGATAAGACCAAGGTGACTTGTTTCAACTGTGGTGAGAAAGAGCACTTCAAACGAGAGTGTGTGAAGCCAAAGAGACTAGAAATGGGAATCCTTTCTCCTCCTTCAATCGTCAGGATAAACCCACTAGCAGTGCTACTTCATCAAGCAAGGATCCTAAAGCCTTGACTGCTCATGATGATGAAGGATAGGGTTGGAGCTTTCAGTTTGTATCACCGGGAGAATCAATATCGCTAGTGTGGAGGATATTGAGGATGATTCTGCTAGTGAAGGAGATATTGCAGTCGAACTTGCAATGTCAAACACAGAAAAGACTACACCATTGGTCATTACCTGCCTGAAGAAGGGAAAACTGCAACAACATCAGAATCACCAGCACCAGAAACACCAGACTCTGCATTGATGGTTGATTCATCAAAACCCTCTCAGGTAAGTACCACTGACCAAATTTTCAATAATCATGCTTGTTCTGATTGTAATAAATTTAGGGAAAGCATTGATTTAAAATTTGCTAGGTTATTAGATCATAATGATAACTTAGTAAAGGACTTGGAACTGTGCACTGAAGCTAACATAATTCTTAAATAAAATGAGCACAGTTATAAAGAAAATATAGAACTGTTGAACAAATACTTAGGGAATCCGAAGTTGTAGTTTTAACCAATCAAATGACATTAAGTTCTATCTTAACTCCCTAGAGGACACTAAGAAACAAAAGGCAGTTTTAGAAGTAGAAGTAATTCTTAAAACAAAAACTGCATAGTTGGACTATTTCTTCACATATAGTTCAACACTTAGTGAGAGAGCGTAATAATGGGGAGGGATTGAGTTATAAAGTGGTTCCACCACCACATGAGACCTTTATAAATACTAAAAGTAAACCAATTAATAACAATCCAATCAAGGATCATGTGGTGTCCACTCCTCTTGTAAGTGATCCAGATTCCACATGTATATCAAATGAATCTGGTACTAAACAAAAGGAGGCCACTTCAAAGGCAAAAGGTAAAATGCCTTGTGTTAATCTAGACAAAGAGTTTGAAAAGGTTAGTATAAAGTCTGGTTCAACAACAATCAAATCTGAACCTAAAAGGATTTGTAATGTTAACCAATCACATGCATCATGTCAAAGTCCAGAAAATAGAAAAGGAAAAGATGTTAAAACTATTAAAGCAATTAACTTTGTTAAACCAGACAAAATATCTAAACAAGAAGAGTCAAAACCCAAACAGAGTAACGTCACCCATGTGTCACATATATATCCATAAACACAGTTAATTTGTAAAGTCGAAAGCAGATCATGCTACAGCTGTGGAGAGTATGGACACATTGCATCTCATTGTCCTTACTATCAGACACCAAGGAGGAAAGTTGAACTTCAGGACCCAAAACCTAGTTCTTCTAAAAGGAACTCAGTGACACCACCTAAAAGAAAGAATGAACCTAAAGTTCAACACAATAGCCAGTCATCTGTTTATCATAAACATGCCTTACACAAAGCTGGTTTATGGAAGGAAAAATCAACCTCATTGTTTGATAATGAGAACAAGAAGACATTTGAGCTTCCCTCACCCTTGAACGGTCAATGGGTTGAGTTTATGATGTATGATTCCTCTGGGACAACCAAGCCAGTAAAGACTTGGGTCCCTAACCTGAACTAATATTTTCAATTGACTGTGCAGGGTGTTCGCTATATTGCTGAAACCAACACGTGAATTATAGATAGCGGAGCATCCACACACATGACAGGGAACAAGGATCTCTTATCGAACGTCAAACAGATAAAAAGAGGTCATGTTTCATTTGCTGGAATCAAAGGTGGGTACATCGCAGCTCAAGGGGAAGTAGGTAATCAGAAAGTGAAGTTTGACAAGGTAAACGATGTTCAACAACTTCAAAATAACTTGCTTTCTGTTTCTCAAATTTGTGATAAAGATTTTAAGGTAGGTTTTGACAACAAGAATTGCCATGTCCTGAAAAAGGACTATGTCATCCCGGAGGATAAAGTCTTAATGTCTGCCTCAAGATATAAGGACCTTTATGTTTCGGATCTATCAAAGGCCTCCACAACGGATCATGAAATTCAGTGCTTCTTGTCAAAAGCTATTAAGAAAGATTCCATCTCCTGACATAGGAGAATAGGACACATTAATCCACGGAAGATGAATCACTTGATCCAGAATGATCTAGTGAGAGGAGTTAACGTCAAAAACTTCCAACTTCCAGATTTCTGTGTTGCGTGCAAGAAGGGCAAACAGATGAAGAAGTCTCATATGGAAAAGAAAGTTCATTCCATCGAACTTCCTCTTGAACTTCTTCACATGTATTTGTTTGGTCCAGTCAGTACAAGAAGCATCGCGGGCGACTTGTACTACTATGTCGTTACTAATGACTACTCAAGATTCTGTTGGGTGATGTTTCTGAAATCCAAATCAGAAACATTTGAGTCATTCAAGGAATTAGTAACTACTCTGGAGTCCCTATACAAGTTGAAGTACGAAAAGTGCGCTTAGACAACGGAACCGAGTTCAAGAATCAATGGATGGAGGCTTACTGCAAGGAAAAGGGAATTGTACATCAGTTCACTTGTGCCTACACTCCTCAGATGAACGACATTGCTGAAAGGAAGAATCGCAGCTTGATAGAGACAGCACGGACGATGCTAGCAGACTCAAAACTTCCTATCCAATTCTGGAATGAAGCAGTTGCAAATGCATGTTATACGCTAAATCAGGTTCTGGTAGTTAAACGCCGTGGAAAGACGTGTTACGAGTTGCTACAAAGACGTAAACCTAATCTAGATTATCTCGAGCCATTTGGCGCTCCGTGCACCCTACTGAAGAAGACTCGGGAGGGAAAATTCAGCGAGAAGGCTGATGAAGGTATCTTTCTAGGATACACAAGCCGAACAAGGGAGTTTACAACAACGCAACGGGTCAAGTAGAAGTGTGGTGTAACGTTGATGTTCAGAGATACACCACACCACCTGCTGGAAAAGGACCCACCTTCTTTTCAATTATGATGGATTCTTCAAGTCCTTCAACATACCACTCTCCGCTTCTGAAGAAGAGTTGGTCACAAACATGATGTATGATGTCTTGAACACACCTTCACAAGATTCAACATCATCAGGTTCACAAGGTCAGTCATCTACCAACTCAGGGGGAGCACTGGTCGGAAGTGACTCTTCCTTTGAAGATGAAGACGTGGAGACTGATCTGAACAACCAGGAGCAACAGGTTCCTCCTACTGCAAATCCACAATCATCTGACATTGATGCCTCTGAGTCATCGGATCCTCAAACTCCTACTGCCTGAGATACTGAACGAAATGTTCATAATCTTGATTCTGAGGTAGTTGTTCCACCACTCATGGATCATGCCTAAATGTCTATCATACTTTGGATAATGTCATTGGGGATGTGAGATGAGGAGTTCAGACTAGAAATCAGTTGTATTAGCTGATTATGCCTCGGTGATGGAAAATGGATACCTTCACGACGGTGCATATCGTTGCTTTGTGTCTTAGTTTGAGCCAAAGTATGTTAGTGAAGCCCTGAATGATGAGCCATGGGTGAGTGCCATGCAAGAAGAACTTCTTCAATTCAAGAAGTTAGGTGTATGGACTCTGGTGGATAGACCTGAAGGTGCTAAGGTCATTAGCACCAAATGGGTCTTGAAGTGTAAGAAAGATAATCAAGGCGTGATCATCAAAAACAAGGCTCGACTTGTTGTTCAAGAATTTCGACAAGTCGAGGGCATAGACTACAATGAAGTGTTTGCACCCATGGCAAGAATGGAAGCAATTCGTATCTTCCTTGCCTATGCATCGTACATGAAGATTAAAGTTTATCAACTTGATGTGAAGAGTGCATTCCTTCATGGTGAAATCCGAGAGATAGTGTACGTCAGTCAACCCGAGCGATTTGAGGATCCATATCATCGGGACAGAGTTTACAAACTCGACAAGGCTTTATATGGGCTTCATCAAGCTCCCAGAGCTTGGTATGAGAAACTCTCGACTCACCTTGTAAAACACGGTTTTCATAGAGGTATTATTGACTGCACACCGTTCATTAAAGAAAAGGATGGTGATTTACTGTTGGTCCAAATTTATGTAGATGACATAATCTTTAGTTCAAAGAATAAAGATCTATGTAAAGATTTTGAAGTTGTAATGAAGGTTGAGTTTGAAATGAGTGCCATGGGAGAGATGAAATTCTTTCTTGGGTTACAGGTGGGTCATACACCAAAAGGGATTTTCCTACATCAGACAAACTATGTAGGAGATATTTTCAGTCGGTTTGACATGGAGAATGCTTCCGCGGCTGGGACTCCACTTGCTACAAACCATGATGTAGCACCAGACGAGAATGGTGATCTGGTCGATGCCACCATGTACCAAGGAATGATTGGATCTCTCATGTACCTAACTACCTAAAGGCTGATATCATGTACGCGACATGTTTATGTTCAAGATATCAGGCAAAGCCAAAAGTTAACCATCTGATAGAGGTTAAAAGGATCTTCCATTATCTGAAGGGCACTGCAACACTTGGGTTGTGGTATCCTCATGACGATGATTTCGAACTAACAGCGTCTAATGACTCGGATTACGGTGGTTTCAAGATGAACTACAAGTCTATATCAGCGGGATGTCAATTCTTTGGGAGAAGATTAGTGACCTGGCAGTGTAAGAAGCAAACCTCGGTTGCTTTGTCAACCTGTGAAGCAGAATACGTTGCTGCTGCAAGTTGCTGTTCACAAATCAGATGGATTCAACAACAAATGCGGGTCTACGGTTTGAATTTCTCTTCTACTCCTATTTTTGTTGATAACTCTGCTGCAATTGCGATAACTAAAAATCCGGTCCAACATCCTAAGACCAAACACATCGGCATAAAATATTACTTTATACGTGATTGCTTTGAAAATAACCTAATCGATGTGATTAAAATAAATACTGATTTTCAACGCACTGACCTCTATACAAAGGGTTTTGATAAACCATGTTTTTTTATATTTGTTAGAGGTCAACGACATTAAAAAGAAAAAGTGATATAATTCCTGAAGATGACCATGTGTAGTCCGATGCGTATAGTCAAATTTTCTTTTCATTTTTATTTTCTTTATTTATCTTTTTTGTTAGGACATGGTATTTGACCGAAATACCTAGAGATTAACGTGTAAACCAGATCAAATAGTGCGGAATCCTATTTGCTTGGCGATCCAATCAGTGAGAACACACGAAGAATCAATCAAGAATTGAAACTAACGTTAGAAAACAATTGGGAATCGATCTAATGTGTTCTATGAACTTGGAGAACGAATTGGGAGGTTTCGGACGGCTAGGGTACGTCTAGAATCGTAATTGATCGAGAGTCCCTGTTTTTCACCAATTGAGTTGTATTTATAGGTTGGTACTATTCAATCGTGCGACTGAACCATCATTATGGTTCAGTTGTGCGACTGAGTCATGCGATTGATTCATTCGTACGACTGAGTGTTCAGTCGTGCGACTGAGCCAATCTTATGTTACAATCGTACGACTGATCCAGTCTCCTGATTCAGTCGTGCGACTGAGTCAATCGTGTGAAGTTATTCATGCGTATGGTTCATTCGCATGAGCCATTCGCATGAGAACTTCATTATGTTAAGTTTGAATGTATTAATTAATAAACATTATGTGTAATCATTCAAGCAATCACTAACCTAATTAACCAATTCAATGTCGACACATTAATGAAACATTAAACATTATAACTAACAAACTATCAATATCATTTCATTAATCATACCAAACAAGATCTATTACATCACATATCATGATCTAGGGACATACATGTATCAACATTTTTTATTTTCAGTATTTAATTAAATTGGTGTTATTTTGTCGCCTATTAAAATCCTAAAAAGCATAAATCGGTTAAGGTTTTAGAATTTTAGGGGTAGAATAGGTCCATAGTAACATTAAAACAAACGAGGGAGGAGGAGAGGCTATCTTATTGAAACTAGATCGTATCTGTGATACCGATTCAATGACTTCGAAAAATGATAGTACACAGGAACAAACCACTTGTGACTTCAAAAGTTTAAATGGAATAAGATGCGAAATTCAAAGTATAAGTCTGTGAACTCTGAGCAATATAAAAGGAAAAGTGATAGTAAAACTAGCTACTACTAAGGTAATACAAAGAAAGTAGACCTAGAGGTTGCCAGACCACAGATGATGTGTCAGTAGATTCAACACAATAGATAATTAGACCTTGTTGTGATCTCAAGAAAAAACTAAGTTGTTTAACAAGCTGTGGGTTATCATCTTTTCCCTGGTTAACACAATCAATAAAAGCCACAAATGTGAGCGTAAGACCAAAATATAAGCAAAAGCACATGAAAAATGCAAAAGCAATCAAACTAATAACCTATGTTGTTGGTGAGATCTGTGCAAAAGATTAAACTTGCTCAAAAAGAAGATAGGTTATGTGCCTCTCTGCTGTGTGGTGGCACTGGCTTGAGGATAAGCATAACCTATATATTTAGAATTCATTGTTGTTTGCAGCCTCTCTGCTGTGAGGTGGCACTAACCTGAGGCTTGGCTTCTCTTTGAAAGTTCTAAGAATAGTTTCTTCTTGAAAACTATCCGGAGACTGCTCAAAAATCTCCTGAGGAATGTTGATTACCATATAAGTGTGGGATCCACAAATGCTTGTTGAAATAATCAAACCTTAAACTATCACCAATCTGTGTCAAAATCTGTGTATGGATTTAAGAGGACCAGTATACTGACAATCATCGTGGCTATAATTCTTGAAAGTCCAAATCAATGTGGGGATCTAATAGTACTAGTATGATTTCCTAAACTTGCTAACGAGTCTAGATGAAAAACAAGAATTAAGCATCAAAAGGTGTTGATAACATGTCCCAAATGATTTGACTTGTCTGTATGATTCCAAATTGAATGGTCCATTTATGGTCAAAATAATTGAAGCTGCCTTTTCTAGAATCGAATCCATTAGATTTCTATCTTAGGATTTACACCTCACACAAAACCTCAAAAAAAACAAGTTTTAGTTTTGTATTTCTGTTTAAGTCTTTTATTTTGTTTAAATTTCGTCAATTCTGTATGTTAGATATCAGACTACGCCATGGAATTCAATAGGGGATTTAATCACCTAAAAGGGTCACGTCTGAGGTGACCGCACGGGTTTTCAAATGTAAAATCAGTCACGTCTGAGGTGACAAATTATATAAAAGGATCATGTCTGAGGTGATCAAAAGTTTTCCAAGTTAAAATGATCATGTCTGAGATGATCGAATGCTCATAACATTTAATCAAAAGTTAAAAGGGATTAAGTGTGGAATGGTCATAAAGTCAAAATAATGAGTATGATCCAATCGCACGACTGGACCATGAGTATGGACCAACCATACGAATGGACCATACTCATGCACTAAACAGCCGAATGGCACATGAGTATGAACCATTCACCTGAATGACATATCAAATTGAGCCAGTCGACCGAATGGAACTGTGCAAATGATTCAATTGCCCGACTGAATGTGATCGACTAAACCAATGGCACGACTGAGGTCCAATCGCCCAGATGAACAGAGCGAATGGGTCCAGTCGGCCGATCAAAACCAGATTCAGTATAAATAGGGCCATAATTGATCGCATAACGTTGGTCTAGCAACCTCTAGGTCTACTTTCTTTGTGTTACCTTAGAAGTAGCTAGTTTTACTATCATTTTTCCTTTTATATTGCTCAGAATTCACAGACTTATACTTTGAATTTCGCATCTTACCCTCTTTACCCTTACCCTTAGCCTCCAAATTCTCTATCAGATAAGAGAATATCATGCTCGAGAAGCTAAAAGGGTGGTTAGAACCAGTGCCACGTAGGCATTTTGAATCTGGTCTCAAAGATCATCAAACCCACCCCTTCACGAAGCCAAGCACTTGAGGATGACAAGTGCTAAGTACTTGTACTGGGGAAACAGGTTGCTCTTGTTGAGCACACCTGTATTAATATCCCCAGCTTACTTCATACTTAAGAAGCACGTTCTCACAATCAGGGGTGAAGTCTGGTAGGGTGATCAACATCATCACCCAAGGAAAATACACGTCATATATCCTTAGCTGTGACCTCGATCACCTGACCAAAAATACTACTGTGGATGCAGTAAGGCTTGTGTGTACGGTCAACCGATGCCCCCTCCCAGAAGGCCTGCTGAATAGACCTGTAGGGAGTGCATGGCGTAGATATAGCCCTGTAGATCCTGGATCGCTTAAGGAATGTGATAATCCCCGCAAACTCGGTGCCATTCCGAGTAGTGGCATCTAGATGAGCACATATGTTGTGCTTGGGGTTAATGGACCACATGTCAGCCATAGATCTATAATACAAGACACATATAAGTTAGATCACCACATATCAAAACTCAATTCTAATTAGCTTGGTTGAATTCAGTCTGGTTCAATCATGCGATTGAACCATGCGATTGTGTTTGGTCGGTTGACCTGGCATACGACTAGGTTCAATCGGGTGACTGACCAAGCGACTGAGTTCAATTGGGTGACTGACCCTGGGATTGGTTCAATCGGCTGACCGAGCTCATTCGTATTATCCATTCGGCCGATTGAGTCATTCGACTAGCTCAATCGCGCGATTGGAGTTCATCCTGGTGTCCAGTCTCATGAACCACTGTTCGGTCAACTGAAATTCGAATTTGACCCAAATCTTGACATCAGACGTCATGTAATGGTTCCTTAGACTCGCAATCTTTATACTAATAACCTAATAACCTTGATTTTAACATTTAGCATAGTTTAGTTAGATTATTGGTCAATTTTTATTGTCGGTTCTTGTAAAGCTCGAGAATCACAAATTAGGGCTTGAATCAAATAGCCTTCGGTTACACAACACCGCATTGTACATGTATAACAAGTAGGATTCATCAGAATGTTGAAATTTGGAGATACAACTGGTCAGGGAAAATTTCGGCAGAGTAATGGTACAATGTGTGATTTTAGGGCGATTAGGGGGTGATGAGGTTCTGCGATCGACTATGGCCCTATTTATACTGAATCTGGTTTCAATCGGCCGACTGGACCCATTCGCCCTGTTCATTCGGGCGGTTGGACCTTAGTCATGCGATTGGTTCAGTCGATCACATTCAGTCAGCCAACTTGATTTCAGTCGCAGGCTCAGTCACCCGATTGAACTCAGTCGTCTGGTCAGTCACCCGATTGAACCCAGTCGCATGCCAGGTCAACTGACTGAACATAGTCGCATGGTTCAATCGCATGATTGAACCAGACTGAATAAAACCAAGCTAATTAGAATTGAGTTTTGATATGTGGTGATCTAACGTATATGTGTCTTGTATTACAGATCTATGGCTGACAGGTGGTCTATGAACCCCAAGCACAACATATGTGCTCATTTAGATGCCACTACTGGGAATGGCACCGAGTTTGCGGGGATTATCACATTCCTTAAGGGATCCCGGATCTACAGGGCTATATCCACGCCATGAACTCCCTACAGGTCTATTCAACAGGCCTTCTGGGAGGGGGCATCGGTTGACCGTACACACGAGACTTACAGCATCCGCAGTAGTATTTTGGTCAGGCGATCGAGGTCACAGCTCAGGATATACGACGTGTACTTACCTTGGGTGATGATGCTGATCACCCTACCAGACTTCACCCGCTGACTATGAGAGGGTGCTTATTAAGGATGAAGTACACTAGGGATATTAATGTAGGTGTGCTCAACAAAAGCAACATGTGTCCCTAGTACAAGTACTTAGCACATGTCATCCTTAAGTGCTTGGCTTCGCGAAGGGGTGGGTTTGATGATCTTTCAAACCAGATCCAAAATACCTACGTGGCACTAGTTGTGAACCACCCTTTCAGCTTCTCGAGCATGATATTCTTTTATCTGATAGAGAATCCGGAGGCTAAGGGTAGAGAGGGTTTTTTCATGTACCCTAGGTTTCTCCAAATGATCATTGATGAGAAGGTGCCCTCTCTACCTAAGGAGAGCCAAGATGCGGTGTCGTTGGAGGTAATGGATGACACGACACTAGGCCGCATGAAGGTCTACCGGGGAAAGCAGGTCAAATCCCCGGTGAAGAGACTCTTCGGGCATCTAGCCTAGGTTGATTACATGGCGCCAGGTAGGCGAAAATGGCACCACGCACATAGTGATTCTGATGTTGAGCAACTTGTGCTCCCGGACGATGATTCCAACGACGATGACAGCGGTGATGGTGGAGATGCAGGGCCCACTCATTTGAGGCCCCCCACTACTGATATAGCATCTCCAGCATCGACCCAAGGTGGAACAGAGGCAGCAGGGTTCCATCAGGACTTTGGTCTTGATGAGGAGGAGGAGGAGACAGACGAGGAGCCTTTGACTCGTACCGTGGGGAGCAGGGTGGTTGCCACCGACCGAGGTTTTCGGGAGGTTGGAGGACGCCCTAGCGAGTCTAGGGAGACTGCTACTGATCCTAGTTATACTCTCGATCAACCCAGCAGCGTCCCAGGGGGAGCATCCACCTAGAGGGGTTCGAGGAAGAAACGGATGGCTCAGCCCCATAGGATGCAGAAGAAGAGGAGGAGGATGACATTTATCACCACCACAACTACCACCACTCCATCTACCACCACCACTACCACCACTCCACCTACTACCACCACTCCACCTCCTACCACCACTACCACCATTCCACCTAATTCCACTTCCCTACCACAACTCCACCAGTTACACACTTTCCATCACCACCACTACAGCTCATCCACAACCACCCATATCTATACCACCCCCAATCTTCTCTACATCCACTACCACCACCACCACTCACGAAGCAGGGACCTCATCTCAGGTCCCACCTGTTTATGGATCCTCTTACCCATCTGTCGGGTTAGAGGAGCAGTTGGCTAACCTTAACCAGTTAGTGTTGAAGTTACTAGCGACGGATGAACAGCGAGCCTATCAGCTTAATCAGCTGATGGAGCTCAATGTATCCCAATCCCAGAGGATAGAGGCTCATAGCCAACAGATTGAGGAGCTGCATGAGACACATGCCTCATCCATTGAGAGGATTGAGGCTTAGAGACAAGAGATCACAGAGCTGAGAGAGGTGCATACATCCTCAGTACAAAGGATACAAAATTTAGAGGCCCAGAACAAGAAGCTTATGCTGAGACTAAAGGGATCCAAAGATGAGCCTCTAAAGATCTGAGAGGGTGATGGAGAGGATGGAGATGATGATGATAGTGATGATGATGATGATGCAGATGATGATGATCATGGTGATGATACAGAGGGAGGTGATGATGTCAGTAATGATGATGATGAAGAAGGAGATGCAGCTGCATCTACATCAGCCCAAGGTCAAGAGAGGCGCACAAAGAAAAATCAAGACCAGGGAGCCCCATCATCTTCTGCTGATCCTACTAATGTACCGGGAAAAGTAATGTGTAGATATTTATGTACTTGAAATACAATTTGTAATTGAACTTTTGGATTAATGTTATGTAATTAATGTTTATATTTAGTATTGATGTTTACTGCTTTGATTATTAACTAATGGTTGATGTGTTACATGTTTTAAATCAAGCATATCCTAATTTTCAAGGAGATGAATATGTTATTACTCCCCTCCAACAGATCAAGACTCAACTCACAATGATTCTTGATCTGCAGGGGATTGTCAGGAGATTGGTGAATTACACTCCTAAAGAAGGAGAGATAATTCATGATCTCACCGACGAGCAACTTGCTGAAATGTTCCGACTCAATCCTGATGAGATCGTGAAAGATGCTCCTACAGTCCATGTGGAAAGTGACGATGAGAACAAAAACGTTGATGAGATCGAGATTGAAGATGCCGTGGACCAACATTATCCAGAGTACACTGACAATGAGGGTAATGTCGTTCCCAATTTGGGCGACACTCTTGTCAGTGAAACTTTTGAGACTCTGGATAAAATGGAACAAGAGTGTGATAAGAAAGAAGATAAGACCCAAGCCTCAGAAGTCAATGCAAATATCAGAAAGTCTGAATGGGCTGCATGCTTTGAAGAGATAAGTGCCCAACGCTGTGCTCCAACGTCAACTGTCTACACCAACCTTAAAATGTGAAGAAACATCAGAAGGTGTCGAGCAAAATCATCATGTGGGCACATTTTGAAGATCTCAATATTTATGTAGTTAAACGTGAGAAGGGGATTGAGTACTTCAGGTTCCCACACGATTTGAAGACTCTTCCTAGTTTTGAGCTTAACCAATTAGCAAAGTTGAAATTGCTATACGCTGACCCACGTAAAATGTCAGGCTGGTTTAAAGTAGCTCTAAAGAGAGAATACCACACCAGATGGGTCAACTTCAAACCTCAACAACCAACGAGGTATATCAGACGGTCTGAGATTGATACAATAACTGGAAAACCAAAAATAGTGCTAAAGTGGAGTCCTCCACGCACAATGTCTAAGATCCCTCTACGGGAAATGCCATAGGACTTCATTCCATACTTCAAATGGTGGTACTGTGATTGGAGAATAGGAGAGGCAATCATAGTATTGAACAAGAATGGCATTATGGAAACCATCAGGGTGTTTGACCCGATGTGGCTTACTAACTTGTCTGTTGATGATGTCTATACATTATACAAGTGGCCATTGTTCTATGACTCACAAGATATTGTACAAGCTCTACAATTTCAGAACATGATACGACTCTGTTTTGCGTTTGAGATACATGTAGGAGTCACAAGAGAAGAGAAGTACAAGAAGTATGAGGAGCTTTTGAAGGATGTAAGACATTAGATGAAACTAGGTTCAAGGGGGAGTTTGTAGATACATGTGTCCCTAGTTCTGAACATAATGTAAAATATCTTTATTGTCTTCCTCATATCTAATTGAATGGTTACTTATTGAAATACAGTGTGTGGTTGTGCTTATAATGTTGAATATTTCATTGCTTGGTATGTAATAATGCTTATTGAACAAATTATATAGGTTTTTGGTTGTTTGCATAGACCTTATTAAATGAAAATTAAGAAATATATTAAACTTAATCGTGTGAAGTTTTCATGCGATTGGCCCATGCTAATGGACCATACGCATGAACAACTTCATGCTAATGAACCAGTCGTGCGAATGAACCAGGAGACTGGATCAGTCGCATGATTGTAACATGAGATTGACTCATTCGCACGATTGAACACTCAGTCATGTGAATGGATCAACCGTATGACTCAATCGCACGACTGAACCATGCAAATGGTCCAGTCGCACGATTGATAAACCCTAACCTATAAATACCACTTAATTCATGGGAAAACAAGACACTTTGAATAATTCGATACCCACACGTACCCTAGCCATCTAGAGACCTCTAGCAACCTGTTCCAACTTCATAGATCGCAGTAGATAGATTGCTAATCGTTCTTAACGTTTAGATTAAATCTTTAATTGATTCTACGTGCGTTCTCACTGATTGGATCGCCAATCAAATAGGATTCCGCACTATTTGATTCGGTACACACGTAAATCTATTAGTATTCATCCAGTACATGATCCTAACATCACCACTTATCAGTGTTAAGGTTTCTCATGCTCAACCTGATGAGTTCACAAACTGGACAACAATAAGCCTTCGCTTAAAGTCTCAAAAGTCTAATGAACAACCATCAGGGGACAATTACCATCGCTTTCCTCTTGTTCTAAACCAATCCATTCCTAAACTCGAATTCTATAAGGATGAAAATATGGGATTCAATGAGTACCATGAGTCTCTCTTCTCCACCCTGACTCAAGGAGAGATGAGTACCATACATCTCTTATATCTAGCCCACATCATTCACCTACTACTGAGGTGGATCTTCCTGAACAAGTTCAAGAGGTCCATATGGAAGAGGCTCTTACTTTAACAAGTAATTACATCATTAAGACCTTAACCATGGCAGCCCAGCTATTTAACACTTCAATTAAGCTATCAGTGTGTAAGGGAAATCCAACAACCAAGAACAAAATGTTAGTGAAGAAAGAAGATTTAGGTCATATTCTCTTATCCCCTAGTGATTCTTCTAATGACGATGAGGGGAACATGAGACTAAATGTGCAAAAAATGACCAAAACATGCACCTTTTTAGTGTCCAAGGTTAGTCACTCGGATATCAAGTGACTACTTTGCAATGAAGGGTCCATGATCAGCAACTTGAGATTTTTGATCTCAAGGAAAAACTAACTAGGAGACCTTTAAGTAGGACTCAACTAGGAACACAAGAACCTATGGATGTAATAGATTAAATCCCTAACTAACTATGCAAGAGGGTGATGCTACCAAAATAGGTGGAAAGTCCAAGCTATAAGAAAGAGAGGCTAAGGTTACAAACTAAGGTCAACTGGTTAAGGAAAGCTTGGGTTATGAAAAAATTTAGCCATTAATTGTCCATACTCGGCAACCTCATCTAGTCCCATGATGTGGACTCACTCAGACAAAGTCTGTTATGGATGGTATTCCTAGGGTTATGCCTACCCCATCTCATCATTCTTTGAACCTAATTATGGGATGGAGGTATGACATTGATATAATATTTCTAGCAATCTCTAGAACTCAGGGGTAACAGGAAATCTTCAACTTCTCAACCTGAAATTCTATGAGAGCATCTATCTAATTGACCTACCACTTGCCAACCCAAGTCAAAATAGTCAACTTACAAGGTTAGCCTATATGATACAAGAAAGGATGCTAGAAGAGTTCAAAATAATATCAAGATTATATAGACAGAGGCTAGCACGTAATACTATTAGTCAACTGGATGTTAAGATGGACCATAAGATTAGCTTCCAAGGGGAAGCCTTAACTAAAGGCCTAGTAGTTAAACTTGTGAACCTTGAGACAGGAACCTCTTCACTACCCATTACCCTTAGTGAGGCACTATCTGGTGAAGGTTCTTCACAACCTCTCTCTAGCCAGAGCTTGACTGTTGAATCGGGAAATAAAGCCCAAAGCTATCTCCGTCATAAGTCACCAAGGCATGTGAGTAACATGAGGAAAAGGAAACTAACTCCTAAGGAGATTGAGGAGGAGGAGAGAGAGGAAGAGGAAGCTAAGGGGATAGAGTTCAAGTAGGTCCCCAGGCTTCATGGAAGCAATTATTAAGGCTGCCCCCAGGCCAAACACTCAAGAAGGGCAACCAGGGTGTACTACATAGGGACCAAGAGCTAAATGTTGATAAACTTATCTATCTTCCTTTAAAGTAACTTAATAAACTTGCAGGCATAGAGCTATTAAAGGAGATGAAGGAAGTAGAGGATATAGAGTTGCTCCTCAAGGTCAAAGAAGGGAAAAGAAAAAAAGGCTATATAAGCATGCCCCTACCCTCTCTTAGTTCAAGAAAGCCCTGGCATAGTGGATATGGCAAGTGAACAACCTTAAGTAGACAAGGAAGGTGATAGACAAAATATGATCAACTACTTGAGTACCACAGGCCTCTATCTGGCATTTGCAATTCTTTCTTTATCATATGAGTATGTCAAATTCGAGTATCTTAAATAGTGAAACAACACGTTATCAAAGAACAAAAGTCTGCTAATAAAAAGACGAGAGAAGAAGCTACAAATTCGAGAGCCATCGTCCAAAAGTGCTAAAAGAAATCTACTAATAGGCAGAAGATGATGAGCTTCTTGAAGTTGTATGGATTCTTTGGAAGGAGGCTTGCTCCAATGTCTCTATCCACTATGGATAAGCACATTAGAGTGATCAAGTAGAAGATTTAAAGAGGAAAGCTTGCTGACTTGCATTCTCCACCAAGTCAAGCGTCTCTTGAAGTTAAGGTCAAGGTCGGACCCACTAAGACAACATAACCTAGACATAGAGTTGCATCTCAGTCAACTTTATCTTCTAATCCACAGTTGGGTCCTGCTCTCTCTCCTTCTGAACTAGTGAGGAAAGATGACCTAACTAAGAAAGACACAATAGAACAACCTGGTATTGAAGACCAGTCTTCTTAGTTAAACGCTTTAAAGAGGAGGAAAAAGGATGGCCATGAAAAGTCTCTCTAAGAACAAGAAGTCAAAGGCATCTAAATCCACACCTTAGGATGAGTGAGAGCATCCTAAGGAAGTGCAAAAAGAGGCTACTCAATCAACTCCAACTCAAGCATAGCCTCTTCCAGCTAGAAGACCCATCCTGTCATAGACCTTTTCTACAAATCCATACAGATGGTATGTCATCATAGATCAAGGAGGTCAAGATGTCTATTTTTCGCAAAACATGCTTGATCTTCCTCTACATAATCTTTATGACATGAGAAAGAATTATTAGAGTCTATTGGATTCTAACCAATTAATGAAGAAGAGAATGGTTTTAATCCTAATAAGGACTGTGAATAACTTAATGACCTTCTCTGTTTTGGTAGTATCAGCCTAGGGGGAGTTTTTCTGGTTATATTAGAAATTCTAGTGCATCCAAAGCAACCAAAGAGCTTCCAGCTGGCATGCACTGATGTACAAGGTAGAAGTTACTTCAGAAGTTTTACACTCTTTATAGAAAATATTCTTTGTGTAAAATATTCCTAAGCCAAAGACCAAATATTCTAAAGTCAAAGATGAAGTCTTCTGAAGCTTGAAAGACAAAGTCTTTCAAATCTAATGAAGTGAAGATTGATTGCTTCCAAAGACATAAAAGACGTGCTTTCTCTGATCAACTTATGCATAAAGCTGACCCACTTTCTGCTGCAACTCTGAAGACTTACCAACTTGTATAAGTTGGTGAAAGTCCATGCTTTTCAAATGTAGATTAAAGTTTAGAGTTTATAACTTTCTACTTTGTACCTTTTATTCTTTTGTAATATATTAGGATGTGAGCTATGACATGTTATAGTCACAAGTCAAAAGGAAATCTGCCTTTTGACTATACATTTATCTTGTTTTCTAGATTAGTGTTTCCGGTTGGCTTTCTAAGTATAGCCGAATGTAAAATATAGTATAAAGTATCTCTAGTTCTTGTATTTTATTTGATGCTTTGTAACACTTGTAAAACAACTTAAGAGCAATATACAACATTCTTGAAAACAATACTCATCTTGTTCTTGTTCTTTTGTTTTGTCTCTTTACTTGCTTGTGTTCTTAGTATCCTCTATACAAACTCGGTTCTCTATTTGATTAATAAGTGTTCTAACACTCTCCTCACTATAAGACTGATTATATTGACCACCCTTAACTATATATATATATAGTGATTCTAATAAGTCTGACGCAAAACATTCAAAGCATCCAAGTCTCTCTGCATGCATGCACTAAAGTACTAAAGTTGACATGCTTTGGAACTTTTACATCCTACACAAGAAATATTCTAAGTGTAAAATCTTCCGAAGCCAAATATGAAGTCGTCCGAAGCTTCAAAGACAAAGTCTTCCCAAGCCAGTTTATGAAGACATATTTCATATGAAAACACTTATGTACATGTATTATCTGATGAACTTTTCCATAAAGCGGACCAACTTTCCGCTGCAACTCTGTTTGACTCACTAACTTTCACAAGTTGGTGAAAGGTCTATGCTTTAGGTAACTGTACATTGAGGTCTTGAGTCTGAGCTTTCTACTATATGTACTTAATCCTTTTTGTAATTGTTGATACATGTATGTCCCTAGATCATGATATGTGATGTAATAGATCTTCTTTTGTATGATTAATGAAATGATATTGATAGTTTGTTAGTTATAAGTTTAATGTTTCATTAATGTGTCGACAGTGAATTGGTTAATTAGGTTAGTAATTGCTTGAATGATTACATATAATGTTTATTAATTAATACATTCAAACTTAACATAATGAAGTTCTCATGCGAATGGCTCATGCGAATGAACCATACGCATGAATAACTTCACACGATTGACTCAGTCGCGCGACTGAACTAGGAGACTGGATCAGTCGCACGATTGTAATATAAGATTGGCTCAGTCGCACGACTGAACACTCAGTCGTACGAATGAATCAACCGCATGGTTCAATCGCACGACTGAACCAGACTAATGGTTCAGTCGCATGATTGAATAATACCAACCTATAAATACAACTCAATTCCTGAAAAACAATGACTCTCGATCAATTACGATTCCAGACGTACCCTAGCCGTCCAGAAACCTTCCAATTCGTTCTCCAAGTTCACAGAACACATTAGATCGATTCCCAATCGATTTCTAACGTTAGTTTCAATCCTTGATTGATTCTTCGTGTGTTCTCACTGATTGGATCGCCAATCAAATAGGATTCCGCACTATTGATCTGGTTTACACGTTAATCTCCAGGTATTTCGGTCAAATACCAGGTCCTAACAAGTGGTATCAGAGCTATTGGCTCTTGATTACGTGTTGATTCAATCAAGATTGCATAAAAGTTTGTGTTTTTGCACTAAAAACGCAATCTTTGGCATCAAAAGTGATCTTGGAAGTTCCCTGCTCATCGAAGTTTGGTTTCTACGGACTTAGGCGATTAGAACTTGTGAAATTTCGAATCTTTACGGCTGAAACCCGTCAAACCTAGAAATTTTCGCAAAACAGCAGCTTCAGTCGCACGAGTGACTCATTCGCACGACTGGACTCCATTCGCATTGCTCATACGCACGATTGGACATAGTCGCACCCTCATTCGGCCGACTGAACCGTTCGTTCGCATAGCTCATACGCACCAGATTCATTCGCACGACTGAACCAATCGCCCAGTTCAGCCGCACGATTGAACCAATCGCAGAGTTTATACGCACGATTAGCTCATTCGCATCCTTCAGTCGCATCATTGAAAGTTTGTTTGATTACATTATAAGTTTATTAGTCATGGAAGATCAGATGTCAGCCTTTACTGCTGGGAAGGACTCAAGGATACAGAACCTGCTGTTGCTTGAGAGTGAGGTGAGGAATCACAATAAACCACCAAAGCTTTTGACTTTAGATGAGTTTCCCCACAGGAAACAACGTTTTGAGATCTACCTTAATGGAGTAGATCCTAATCTGTGGGAAGCCATTGAGATTGGTTATAGTACACCAGTGGGAGCTGATGGAGTTAAGCTAACATTAAGCGGGATGACAGACGCGCAGAAAGTAAAGTACAATGCAGAGAAAAGAGTTTACGCATTGATCACTCAGTCTATCCCCAAAGACATATTCCACCAGTATTCAGAGAACAAGCAGTCCAAGAAACTGTGGGATGAGCTAGAGAAGAGATATGATGGGAATGCATGATTGAAGGCAATCAAGGCAAAGGAGTTAAAGAAGGAATTCGATAACTTCTCATCAATTGGTAATGAAGTTTAGACGAAGTCATAGACAGATTCTACCACTGGATGAGCAATTGCATACACATGGAGTGGCTACTTCCATGGAAGAGAAGGTAAGCAACTTCGCAGACGGATTGCCTGATAAGTGGGCTACATTCGTGTCAACCTGCGACAGAATGGAATACTTGTAAAGCTGGATATAAATGACTTCGTACACACAAAATCCAGCTTTATACAACGCCACGCCTCAAGCTAAGATATCTGGAGCACCACTCCAGACTGCTTTTGTGTCTAGCTCGTCAGGTCCTTCACATGCTTCTCCTTCTGGATCAGACACGTCTGGGTCATCATGTACCCATTATATTGGATCAGAAGCAAACGCTACCAAACTGAAGATCGAGAACCTCGGTAATGTGACCGTGGAAGTAGCTCGAGAGCATATGGATCTTTTAGCAGTAGTGGTTCATTCATATGATGGACTTGTTGCCGAGAAGATTGGAACTGCCATCTGGCAGATGAGGACTACGAGCAGGTGGATAGATGGAGCTTGAGAGAATGGATATAATGTGGGCCTTAGCAAGTGCTGTCCGGAGGGCGAAGAAATTTGTGAAAAACACTGGACAGAACTTGGTTGCTACTAAGGATACCACCTTTGGCTTCGACAAGAGTAAAGTGACCTGCTTTAACTGTGGTGAGAAGGGCACTTCAAAAGAGAATGTGTCAAGCCAAAGAAGACGGGGAATGGGAACCGTTCTCATCCTTTACTCGCCAAGACAAGCAAGCCTCTAGTTCTACTTCATCAAACAAGGATCCAAAAGCCTTAACTGTCATGATGATGAAGGACAGGATTGGAGTTTTAGGTTTGTCTCACCAGGAGAATCTACATTGCCAGTGTTGAGGATATTGATGATGATTCTGCAAGTGAAGGTGATATAGCAGTTGAGATAGAAATGTCACATAGTGAAGAAACAACTGCAGCCGAGGTCAGTTACAAGCCAAAAGAGGAAGTTTCCACGTCAGAGACAGAAAGTCAGAATTACCAGAAACAGAAACATCTGATGCTGCATGATGGCTAATTCTTCTGAACCAACTCAGGTAAGTACCACTAACCAAATTTTAATAATCATGCTTGTTTGATTGTGATACTTTTAGGAATAGCATAGATGAAAAATTTGCTAGGTTTTAGATCATAATGATAACTTAGTAAAAGTTTATGTCTGTGCACTGAGGCTAATAGAGTACTAAAACAAATGAGCATAGTTATAAAGAAAAAATAGACCTATTGACTAACAACTTAGGGAAACCGAAGTAGTGGCTTTTAACCAAGTAATAACATTAGGTACTATCTAAACTCCCTAGAAGACACTAAGAAACAAAAGGCAGTTCTAGAAGTAGAAGTCAATTCACTAAAACAAACTGCATAGTCGGACTAGTTCGTCGACATAGTCCAACACTTCGTAAAAGAAAGGAACAACGGGGAGGGACTGGGTTATAATGTGGTTCCACCACCACCTGAGACCTTGATGAACACTAAGTCTAGACCTTAATAGTAACCCATCAAGGGATCATGTAGTGACTACTTCTCTTGAAGTGATCCAGATTCCCTATGTTCATCTATGACACGGAAACAACAAAAGGAAAACTTCAAAGGCAAAGGGAAAATTGCCTTATGTTAATCTGGAAAAGAAGTTTGACAAGGTAACGTAAAGTCAAGTTCTAACAAAGTCAAATCAGAACCAAAAAGGGACTTCAAATGTATTTCTCACAGGCTTCAAGTCAAAAACCTGTTAACCAAAAAATGGACATGTTAAACAGGTTAAAACAATAAGTTTTGTTAACCAGAGAAAACATCAAACATACTAGAGTCAAAACCTAAGTGATTGATTTACTAGAGTGTCACGCACCTCTCCACAAAAGTAGTTTAATCATAAGTTGATAGCAGAGCGTGCTACAACTGCGGAGAATATGGAAACATTGCTTCCTCCGTAATTTTTATCAGACACCTAGGAAGAAGATTGAATTTCAGGACTCAAAACCTATGTCTTTAAGAGGAGCTCTTAAACTCCACCTAGAAGAGCTAGTGAACCTAAAGTCCAACTTTCAAGCCAGACGACTGTTTATCATAACAGCATTGCACAAATCTGGCTTATGGAAAGAAAAGTCAACCTTCGTGTCTGATACTGATAACATAAGGAACCTGAGCTACCCTCACCCTCTAAGGGTCAATGGGTGGAGTTTATGATGTTGATGCCTCTGGGAAACCCAAGACAGTCAAAGCTTGGGTTCCTAACCTAAACTAATTCATTTACTTTGTATGCAGGGTGTTCGATACAGTGCTGAGACTAACACGTGATTTATAATAGCGGAGCATCCAGGCACATGACGGAAATAGAGTCCTTTTATCTAACGTCAAACAAATAAAAGGAGGGCATGTTTCCTTTGCAGGAACAAAGGAGCTATATCACAGCTCAGGGAGAAGTGGGAAATCAGAAAGTTAAGTTTGATAGGTGAACTACGTTCAACAACTTCAGAACAACTTCTTTCTGTTTCCCAAATCTGTGATAAAGGATTTAAGTCATCTTCGATAACCAGAAGTGTTACGTGCTGAAGAAAGAATATATGACCCAGAGACCAAGTTCTGATGACTGCTTCAAGATATAAAGACCTTTATGTCTTGGATCTGTCAACAGCTGCTACACAACGATCATGAGGTTCTGTGTTTTTATCTAAAGCTACTGAGAAGGATTCAATCTCTTGGCATCAGAATGGGACACATTAGTCAAGGAAATGAATCATTTGATTCAGAAGGATTTAGTGAGAGGAGTAAATTCAAAACTCCCAACTTCCTGATTTTTGTGTAGCGTGCAAGAAAGGCAAAGAGACAAAGAGTCTCATAAGGAAAAGAAAGTTCATTCATAGAACTTCCTCTTGAGCTTCTTCATATGGATCTGTTTGGTCCAGTTAGTACAAGGAGCATTGCAGCAACGTGTAACTGTTTTGTGGTCTGATGACTACTCAAGTTCACTTGGGTATGGTTCTGAAATCCAAATCAGAAACATCGGAGACATTCAAGGAATTAGTAACCACACTGGAATCTCTCTACAAGCTAAAGTTAGACAAATACGCTCAGACAACGGGACAGAATTCCAGAATCAAAGGATGGAGGCATACTGCAAGGAAAGGGAATTGTGCATCAATTCACTTCTGCTTACACACCTCAAATGAATGGCGTTGTTGAGAGAAAGAACAGGAGTTTGATAGAGACAGCACGACTATGCTGGCAGACTCGAAACTGCCTATCCAATTCTGAATGAGGCAGTGGCAAATGCGTGTTATACACTGAATCGAGTCCTAATAGTCAGCGCCACAGAAAGACATGTTATGAGCTACTACACAAGACGCAAACCGAATTTGGAGTATCTTGAACCTTTTGGCGCACCGTGTACACTTCTGAAGAAGACACAAGAAGGAAAATTCATCGAGAAGGCAGATGAAGGATTTTTCTAGGATACAACATACCGAACAAGCGAGTTTACAATAATTCAACGGATCTTGTCGGAGTTGTGTGTAATGTCGACGTTCAGAGATATACCACGCCACCTACAGCAAAGACCTGCATACTTCTTCGATTATGATGGATTCTTCAAGTCCTTCAACATCCCTCTCTCTCCCTCGGATGATGAGTTAGCTACTAGGATGATGTATGATATTCTAAATACACCATCTAGCACACAGGGAGAATCATCTACTCAGTCAGAAGGGGTAGTCGATGACAGTGACTCCTCCTCTGAAGATGAAACTGAAGCAGATGACCAGAACAGTCAGAGGAATAGGTTCCAGTTCCTGAAAGTCCACAAGCATCCATAAGTAATGCACCCTCGACTTCGGAACCTCAAACTCCCACCTTCCTCAGATGCAGAACAATGTTCACAATCTTGTTTCGGAGGTGACTGTGCGACTACTCCAGGATCACGACTAAACGCTATCATCCCCTTGACAATGTTATTGGAGATGTCCGATCAGAGTACAAACCCAAATCAGCTATACTCAGCTGATTACGCCTCAGTTATGGAGAAGGTTACATTCATGATGGTGCTTATCGATGTTTTGTTTCGCAGGTTGAGCCAAATATGTCGATGAGCACTAAATGAGCGGTGGGTGGTGCCATGCAGAAGAACTTCTGCAGTTTAAGAAGTTAGGTGTATGGACTCTGGTCGATAGACCTAAAGGTGCTAAAGTCATTGGCACCAAATGGTACTAAAATGCAAGAAGGATGACCAATGAGTCATTATCAGGAACAAGCTCGACTGGTGGTTCAAGGTTTTCGCGCCAAGTCGAGGGATTGACTATAATGAGGTGTTTGCACCCGTGGCAAGGATGGAAGCTATTCGTATCTTCCTTGCCTATGCATCGTACATGAAGATTAAAGTCTACCAATTAGATGTGAAGAGTGCATTCCTTCATGGGGAAATCAGGAAACAGTCTATGTAAGTCAACCCGAGGGATTTGAAGACCCGTATCATCGGATAGAGTTTACAAGCTCGACAAAGCTTTATATGGCTTCATCAAGCTCCTCGAGCTTGGTATGAGAAACTCTCGACTCATCTTGTGAAACACGGCTTTCGCAGGGGAGTCATTGACTGTACACTGTTTATTAAAGAAAAGGATGGCGACCTACTGCTTTACAGATATATGTTGATGACATAATCTTCGGGTCCAAGAACGAAGAGTTATGCAATAGTTTGAAGCAGTGATGAGAAAGAGTTTGAGATGATGCTATGGGGGAGATAAGTTCTTTCTCGGTTACAGGTGATCAAAACACCTAATGGGATCTTTCTACATCAGACCAAGTATGTAGGAGACATTCTCAGTCGCTTTGACATGGAAATGCTTCTGCTGCTGGGACTCCACTTGCTACAAATCATGATATAGCACCTGATGAGAATGGAGATCTTGTAGATGCCACTATGTACCGAGGAATGATTGATCCCTCATGTATCTCACTGCCTCAAGACCTGATATCATGTATTCTACATGTTTATGTTCCAGATATCAGGCTAACCTAAGGTCAATCATCTGATCGGGGTCAAAAGATTTTTCGCTATCTAAAGGGTACACCCACACTGGGGTTGTGGTATCCTCATGATGTGATTTTGAGCTCACGGCGTATAGTGACTCGGACTATGGAGGCTGCAAAATGAACTACAAGTCTACATCAGCGGGTGTGTCAATTCTTTGGGAGAAGATTAGTTACATGGCAGTGTAAGAAGCAACATCGGTTGCATTTCAACCTGTGAAGCCGAATATGTTGCTGTTGCAAGTTGCTGTTCACAATCATTTAGATTCACACAGCAAATGCGGGATTACGGTTTTAAATTCTCATCTACTCCTATTTTTGTTGATAACTCTGCTGCAATTGCAGTAACCAAAAATCCGGTTCAACATCCTAAGACCAACGCATCGGTATTAAATACCACTTCATAAGAGACGTGTTTGGAAAAGAACTTAATTGATGGTTAAAATTAATACTGATTTTCAACGTGCTGACCTCTATACTAAAGCCTTGATAAACCACGTTTTCAATATTTGCTAGAGGTCAACGGCATTAAAAAAAAGTGAGGTAATTCCTGATGAGAATAATGTCTAGTCCGATGTAGTTTCGTTAAAGTTTTTTTATTTTATGTTATCTGTTTTTTCTTTTTGTCTGTTATATTTAAACTCATGTTATTTTGCTGTTTATTAAAATCCAAAAATAATTAAATCCGAAATGATTTTAGTATTTTAGGGGAGAATATGTCAGCAAGTTACATTAATTAAAAAAAAAGAGGGAAAGGGGTAACTAGCTGAAATAAGGTAGATTGTGTCTGTGATACCGATTCAATACCTTTGGAACATGATAGTACACAGGAACAAATCAAGAGGGATTTTAAAATTTTAATTTTTGAAAAGATGCAAATTTCAAAGTATAAGTCTGTGTAGTCTAAGCAATATAAAAGGAAGATGATAGAAAAACTGGCAACTCCTAAGGTGACACAAAGAAAGTAGACTTAGAGGCTGCTAGACCACAAAATATGTTTGGTAGATTCAACACGATAGACAATTAGACCTGATTGGTGATCTCAAGATCAAACTAAGTTGTTCAACTGACTGTGGGCTTCCATCTTATCACTGTTTAACACAATCAAATATATTCCAATAAGGGTAATGAGCATTTAAAGGCCACAAACGTGTGCGGATGACCATAATTAGAGAAAAGCAAGAAAAAATGAAAGACAAATGCAATAAAGCTAATGACTTATTTGTTGGTGCATATTGGTAAAATAAAATATTGCTCTAACAAGGAGATAGGTTGTGCCTCTCTGCTGTGTGCGATGGCACTGACCTGAGGATAAGCATAACCTAGATATTCTAGAATTCATTGTTGTTTGCCGCCTCTCTGCTGTGCGATGGCACTGACCTAAGGACAGGCTTCTCTTTGAAAGCTCTAAGAATAGTCTCTTCTTGTAATAATACCCGTAGACCGCTCAAAACCTCTGAGGATGTTGATTACCATATAAGTGTGGGATCCACAAATGTTAGCTGAAATAATTAAACCTAAATCAGTCACCAGTCTGCGTCAAAGTGTGTGTATGGATTTAAGTGGACAAACATACTGACAATCTTAGTGGCTACATTCTCAAGAGTTCAAATCAATGTGAAAATCTAAGAGTTTCAGTATGATTTTCCTAAGTTTGCTAACGACTCTGGATGAACACCGAGAATTTAAGCATCAAAAGTTTTAATAACAAGTCCCAAATGATTTGATGTTCCTGTATGATTCCAAAATTGAATTGTCCAGATATGATCAATCTAAGTTGAAGCTGTCTACTCCAAACCAAATCCCTAGATTTCCATCTTAGGGTTTTATCTCTCACAAAAAGTCCAAAATAAACTTTATTTGTGTATTTAGTTAAGTTTCTATGTTAATATTTTAATTTGGTGTCTGTCGGACTACATCAGGAAATCAGAAGGGAATTAACTTACCTAAAAGGGTCATTCTGAATGGCACATGTTTTTTCAATTTAAAAAGTCATGTCTGAAATGACTGAATTGGTTAAGAGCTTATATGTTATTATCAAAAGTGAAAAAGGATCTTAATAGTAAAATGTTCAAAATACTGTAAACTCACTAAGTGTGACCCATTCGCACGAGTGGATCATGGTTATCACCCACTATGCGAATGGCTTCCAATGGCCGAATGGACATGAAAATGATCCATTCGACCGAATAGAAGGGGAGGATGAAACAGTAACCGACTGGGCTCAGTCGGTCAACTAAAGATGCGAATGAAGGGACCGAATGAGCAGTTGACCGACTGAGACTCAGTCGGCCGACTGAATGCGATTGACTAGCCATCGTACGCTGAGACTCAGTCGCCCGATTGAACTGAGCGAATGAGGCCAGTCGGCCGATTGAACTAGGTTCAGTATTGAAGGCCTCAGTCGATCGCATGTTCCTCATCACACACAAAAATCGCACTCTTCCTGTTACTCTGTCAAAATTGCTACAGATCCTGATTTACATTGCTGTTAAGTTTTCTTACATTCGAGTGACGATTTACAGGTACATTACTCTTTGAATCTTACCAAAATCAGCAGATTACCGAACCTACATAGAGACACTCGATTGAATCAAGAACCGAACTGTGAAATGACCTAATCACCTATGTAATTAAGCAAAATGTTAAAATTGAGTTTAATAGGTTATTAGTGACAAGTAGACGAGCTAATGGACCATTAAACACTGTTTAAATGACTTAAATTGGTCAGATTCGACCCACAGGCGATCGAACAGTGGGGCAAGCGACTGGTCTTCGAATGAACTCCAATCGCACGATTGAACCTTACGATTGGATCATTCGACCGAATGAACCACCCGAATGAGTCCAGTCGGCCGATTGAACTCAATCGCAAGTCTCAATCAGCCGATTGAACTCAATCGCATGTCTCAATCAGCCGATTGAACTCAATCGCAAGTCTCAATCAGCCGATTGAACTCAATCGCATGTCTTAATCAGCCGATTGAACTCAATCGCATGTCTCAATTAACCGAATGAACTCAGTCGTACTTAAGAACACCGAATGAGTCCAGTCGCATGATTCATTCGCATGAATGAATCAAATGGAAGTGAAACACTACACTTAGAACTGAATTCCAATGTATTATGTACTAATGATCAGGTGTTTTGTGTTTCAGGAAAAATGGCTGACCGATGGTCTCTTAATCCAAAGCACAACATATGTGCCCATTTGGACCACACGACTCGGAACGGGGCCAAGTTCTCCGATATTATAGCTTTCCTCAAACGTTCACGGATACATAAGGCTATATCTACGCCGTGCACGCCTTACAAATCACTACACCAGGCATTCTGGGAGAATGCCTCAGTGGATCGTTCTCGTGAGCCATACAGCATCAGAAGCACCATTTTGGGTCAAGCTATCGACATTACCGCTACTGACATCCAAAGAATCCTTGAGTTTGGGGATGACTCTACTCACCCCACTAAGTTACATCCTTTGAGAGTGAGAGGGTGTTTCCTCCGAATCAAGTATGCGAGGGACATTAACTCGGGGCTGCTAAATAAGAGCAACCTGTGCCCACAATACAAATATCTGGCACATGTGATTCTTAAGTGCATCGCTTCGAGAAGGGGTGGTTTCGATGACCTATCAGATCAGATACAGATTGCCTTCGTGGCTCTGGTGCTGAACCACCCTTTCAGCTTCTCTAATATGATCTTTGCTTATTTGGTAGAGAACATTGAAACAAAAGGGAAAGAAGGTTTTTGTATGTATCCAAGATTTCTTCAGATGATATTCAATGAGAAGCCGCCTCAGCTCCCCAAGGAAAGTCACGATGCAGTGACTTTGGAACTTATGGATGACACTACTTTGGGTAGGATGGTGGTGTACCGGGGCAAGCAAGTTAAGCCCCAGGCAAAGAGGCTGATTGGCCACTTAGCAGATGAAAGTTATGTGGCACCAGGGAGAAGCCAATGGCGTCACGAGGACAGTGACTCCGACGTGGAGCCAATTGTCCTACCTACTGATGATTCAGATGATGACGATAGTCGGGGTGCTGGATACAATAGGCCTGTTCCACAGAGCGGCACTACGTCTGATGTTGTGCCTCCAGCATACGCCCCGGCTGCAGAAGTTACCGAATTAGCTGGGTTTCATCATGATTGGTCCTTGAGACAGAAGAAGAAGAAGAAGAGTCTGATGAGGAGCCCTTACCAGGACTGTGGGAAGTAAAGTGGTTCCCACAGTACATGGGCTTCGGTTGGTTGGTGAGCACCCAAGAGACTCTGGAGCGACAGAGACCGACCCGCCTATGTTCCAGGGTCAATCGGCAGGGTCGGAGGGGGAGCATCCACCTCGAAGGGAACGAGGAGAAAACGGATGGCTCAACCCCATGGGCAGAAACCTAAGAAGAAGCGGCGATTGACATTCATCACTACTACCTCAGCCACTACCACCACTACCACCACTTCAGACACACCATCCATCACCATAGCCACCACAGCCCCCACAGCAACCGCAGACACCACCAGACCGACCACCACAAGACGATCCCAGCCACCACTACATCATTCACCCCACACTCACCACCACTATCATCCGACCTGACCCGATATTCACCACCACCACCACCACCACTAGCCACCAAACCGAGCCCTCAGCCTATCCCTCACACTCCTATAGATCTCCTCTACCTCCAATCGGGGTAGAGGAACAGTTGTCGGCGTTAAACAGAATGGTGTTGCGATTTCTGGCGGCTGATGAGGAAAAGACAACTCAGATCCACCAGCTTACTGACCTGACTGCTACACAATCACATAAAATTGCAGAGCAGGATCGAGTAATTGAGGAGCAAGCCCAGCAATTGGCTGCTCAGAGCACCCAGATGGACCAACTCCAAGCTCAAAGTGCACAGCAAATAAGCAAATAGAGGAGTTGGAAAAGGCTAAGAGGACCATTTTGCT